>SCHK01027773.1:715-10862 GCA_004124795.1 Poropuntius huangchuchieni
AACGATAATTTTGACCCATGCTATGTATTTTTGGCTATTGCTACAAATATACCCATGCTACTTAAGACTGGTTTTGTGGTCCAGGGTCTCATTTGTGAGTCCAGTTAAAGGCTAGTAAAGGGACATCCTTCGGTTATCTTCCCTTCTCCAATGGACTCTCTGCAGCACAGCTCCCATCCACTGCAGTGTGTTCCAGCTCATAGACCTTGTCAAGATCCTAAAGTGCCTCCACTTAAGCTTAACACTGCACTTTAGCTAGGAGCTGGAGCTGCGCTCTAAGATAGCGCATACTGATAGCCTGATGTTGGTAAGGAGCTGGCAGTACTTTCCTAATCATATATTCATGCAGCGCTATCAGTGTGGCTTCTCATTTATCCAAACAAGGGCACTGACAATGAGACTAGCCCTATAGCTGAAACTGGAAGTGCAAGTTGTCACAATAACCCATTTTTGTAAGTCATCTTCACGAATATAGGTCTCAGGGTGGGGTGAACAGACATACAATGAGATAATCAGAGTCAAAAGGCACACCAAAATATGAATGAGCGTGGGAATATAGTATTTCAATTGTTAGCTGTGAAGCTTTGTTAATAAAGGCAATGCCAGCAGTCGGCTCAATTTTACATTCTGTTTCCCATGGTTATGTTTGTGTGTCTAACACTTCCTGATTTGTGGTTTTGTGGTTCTGCATTACCATATTCTACATCCCTAATCCTACCCAATACCTAAACTTTACTGATTTACAACCTTACTGATTATTAATAAGCAGCAAATTAGGAGTTTTTTGAGGCAAAAGTTGTAGTTAATGGTTTGCTAATGGAGAGGACCTTAAAAATAAAGTGTGGCTTTCTTTCTTGTGCATGACATGAAAGGCAAATTTTTGACAAATTTCTTGGCCATGTTTTTCCATATAATGAAACTGAATGGGGGGCTGTTATAAGCACCATAAAAGAATCATAAAAGTGTTCATATGACTCATATGACTCATGCGACTTAACTGCAAGTCTTTTGAAGCCAAACAATAGTTTGTGTGAGAAACAGGCCAAAATTTCAGTCACTATTCAGTTCTAGCTGTTTTTTGTGCATTCATGAGCAGTTCACATTGCAACGTATAACTGCCCACTGAAGAGGAAGATTATCAGTCATACAGGTTTGAAATGGCACGAGGGGAAGCAAGTGACAGAATTTTCATGTTTTTTTTACTATTCTTTTAAAGTCACAATGAGATTCATCCATGCAACATGTTAATTTTTTTGTAATGTTTACCAAGAAAGATGAACCAAAGCCCATCACAAGCAGCTTTTAAATAATAACATATATTGAAGGTGCACAGTGTCATTCAAACAAACACTAAACACCATCATGGTGAGACTCATTAAACTGAAATATGCAATAAACATTAATTTAACAACATTAGATGTAACATACAACTCTAATAAACATAAGAAGAAACAGTTATTTTAAAGAAAAAAACATCAAATTCAAACAACCAAATTTGAAATGCAATGCAGGAAATTCTGGGAATGTCAATTTATGGATTTTCCCTGTAAATTAAATTTTATAGGAACTTACTGTTAACCATTTAACAGGGTTTTACTGTAGCAGTTTTTTTTTCCGTTAAAATCACAGTAATTTTTTACAGTGTACCCACACATGACTGCAAGACATCTGTTTGAAATAGAGAGCAGAGATAGTAAGTGATAAGGAAAGCAGAATGGGGCTGACAGATCCCCAGGACAAGGCATCTAGAACTGCTTCTGACTGACGCCGCAGTCTGGAGAAATGTATGCCCAGCTCCATGCAGTACACATCAAACTTTATCACTGCCACAGAGCTGAACGAGACAGAAATATATGAGAATCTGGATAGCAGACAGCCACATGAGCGATGGGCAACTTTTATCTTCATCCTGGGCATCCCAAAACTAGCGCTCTCAGCCCCTAATCTCTGCCAGGACCACTCTCTCAGTGTGGCACCTGTAAACCCTGGCACCATCTGCCTGCTCTCTGCTGCCCTGTTGGGCACCATTAGCACACACTCAGGAGAAGCAGCCTGATCTTTGAACCGGTCTCAATAGGGCAGGGAACAACCCACTAGTTCAGTAGGGTAGTGCTAGGTTTGCTGGGAAACAGCCTCAACCTGCAGAGTCTGATGAGATTTGAGATAACATACAGTCACTGGGTCAGTCGTCATGAAATTAATCCTCATTAATAACCGGTTAAAGATTATAATCCATGGTGTGGAAATCCACAATCATGATAAGCCCTTTTCTCAACGGACAACTCTGACATACTGTACAATGATGCAAAGTAAATATGACACACGGGTTAAATAGTAGTATATAAATAGTAATTTTCCTTTTACTAACTCTATAGTGGTGGTTTTCACCGTATTACATTCAGGAACGATCATTTGCATTTTGGATTAAAGATTGTTCATGTCAAGGCAGTTTATTTTAGTATTATTTATAAACAATTATAGTTTTAATAATATTTTTAATCAGCTTTTTTATATTTTTAGTTTTCATTTTAATAATAGTTTTAAAATAATTAAATTTTATATTAATATTATTAATGTTTTAATTTTTATTTATTTCCTGTTAGTAATTTTAACACTTTTTAAACTTAAATCTTTCATTTATTTTAAGATGTCCATCTAATATTTATACTTTATTTTATTTCAGCTTAATTTAAATTAAGACAAATGTTTTTAATAGTTTAATTTAATGCCAATAACCCTGCACCAATGGCAATAAATGTAACGATAAATTTAATTATCGTTCTAATTCTATGAGAGCAAGTCATCACCGCATGGCTATAATGATAACAACAAAAAGAACAACATCACTGGAATCACTTTCAGAACATTTTTTTTTTCCAACTTATGAGCTATAAAAGCATTGAAAATCAGAATCCAGCTGACTTTAAAGAGCTCAAGCATTAATGTCAATGTCAGTGCCACTTCATTTATGAAGCACTATTTAAACAACAACTGTTGACCAATTTGCTGTACTTAGCATTACATAAAACACAATAAAAATGACAAATAACAGACAATAAAACAAATAGCATAGCACTGCATCTTCGATTAAAAGCTATGGCAAACAAATAAGACTTCATAAGAGTCTACAAAAACTGCAGCGTATGCTTACAAGAAACATATAAGATAATGTTGTTATTGTTAGATAATAAAGTTATCATTCTTGGTGTGAACAGGCCTTAAGAGTGAAGGAAACTGAAATCTTAGAAGTCACTCAGCTCTCCATGAATGAAATGTACCACGATGGTTTGGCAAAACCAAGTATTATAGACCACAATGTAACCACACACAGTATATGGAAACATGCATTTTTACAAAATAAGATGTATTATGACCATCATAAATGCAATCATGATGGATGAATCTGTGGAAAAATCAGCAATGGTCCCATAGAAACACAAAGCTCTTTTTCTATGACTAGCAGAGGATCAGTGGTGCATTTCATCAGCCTCAGTAACTGAAGAGAGCCAATGGAGCTCTCGGTGCTAATTCTTACTGCCAATTCTTTTAAAGCACTCCTAAGAATCAACCTGACAGAAGATTATGTCTAAAAGGGGAGTTTACACTGACAGTGATTTGCAAAGTGTTCTAACAGAATTTCTGGTGACATAAGCAACAATGAACTTTATGCAAATGAGCAGTGGCAGTGTGGCACAATAAATATGGTGATTATAATAGCAGTGTAGATACAGTTAGGTACTGTATCGTGGTATGGAGTATGATCCATGATACTCTTTTTAACCTTCAACATCAGACAACACAAAGAATATTGTCTTCATGCATCCTACTGATTGTTCTCATCAAAGCATCTACAAGCCCTTTATTTATTGTGGAAACAATGACAGCAGAATAACTCTTTGAACTTTATTAAGACAAATATATGTGCCAAGAACATGCAGTTCTGACCAGATTTAAAACTGATCCATGAAGTTCCATTAGATCCATTAGTACAGTAAAACTTTTTCTAATGTCTGTGCATGGTGAGTTAAGACAAAAAAAAAAGTCAAATTAAAAAAGAAGGGAAAATCTGACTATATTTAAAAATTGCCTTTTCAAGCCACATGGATTCATCAAATGGAAAAGCTTGGGAAAACGTGTTTTTATCCCCTCTGCTGGATAGTGATGTGATACATGACATTATCAGGAATCCATTAGAAAATTCATTATCACTGAAAGAGAATAGGCAAAGAAAACCTTTGCCATGCGCGTGACTAATTTAACACAAAGTGCAAGTTATGATTTATTAAAAGCGGGCCTGAGTGGATAGAATTAATTCACAGACTAGATTGGATTGAAATAACTTGGAGCTACACTGGGAGGAAGATTAATGTCACGAGGGGGAGAAACGTCCATTTCCTCAACAGACTGGGTCCGTGGCTGAGACGAATGCCTGACTCCACTCGACCCCTCTGGGAAAGTGTGATCTGATGAGCGGCAAACGGTTTATTTAAGAGAAAAAAAATCATAAAAATGAAACTATCCTACAGTTGGGAGCAGGGACGACACTCTTGGAAAATGTGTGGGAAGCTATTTTGACAGCATGTCTGAATTCCTGTCAGAAAAAAATTATGTTCCCTGAACAGTCCCACCTGTTCTGAACCTTCACGGCATAACTTAATATCTGGTGCTTCTCCTTATAATGCAATAAGGCAAACCCATCTTGACTATTTTTTCTTTTGCACAAAGTGAATTTAGGCATCTCAACACTATACAGAGAATATATACGAGATTTTTAAAGGAAGGTTTTTTGTATATAATAATACTGCAATTTAAAATAACTCTTCTATTTGACTATGTATATGATATGGTACCAATTTATCACGCATCTCTATATTGTACAAATTACCTCGACAATTGTAATAGCTGCTACACGCCTGTGAGCACATATCCAGCCAGATCTCCTCATGCACACTCCAGACGGGAACTTTAATCATGCCTGAGTCCGTAAGGATCAGATGGATTCAGGTTTGCTGGATGTGTGATCTGTTCATCTGTTGTAGCCCGGGAGATACGGCCTCCAGACAGAGACATCTGCACTCTTTCTCAGCAGGCAGCCACAATTCACCTCACAGCTGCCTGTCGGTCAGCTCACCCCAGTCCAACATCTGGATGTGAAGATACTCAATATCAATCAGGATTCTTTATTTTCAGCAACGTCGGACTGACTGAGTCACTCTATAGTCAGTCGCTCATTAAATCTGTTTATTTGCGGTGAGTATTATGATGAATGGCTGCTGCAGTGCCTTCGTTAGAAACGTATACTACTAAGAAGTCTTAGCAAAAATGTGGTTTCTGAGGTAATTGAATGAAATATATTTCAAAATGAATCAAGATATTTATGAGGAAAAAATATGAAGGCACTTGATTATCCATTTAAACATTACACAGTTGCTAGGTATTCATAACCGTGTGTGCTGTAGCGCATTTAAAAATCTCAAAATTCAGTTTCAATGATCAGTTCAGGTTCAATTTTCAAGTGAGGTTCTTTAGCACTGCGGCATATAAGAAATGACAAAACACACAGTCCACTATCCTGCCTCTCTCTCTGCCCACCCACCTCCACTATACCCACGACTTCATTGTGTGAGGTTACATAACAGCTGTCAGCCTTCATCCCCTGTTTCTCTTCACACCTCTCATTGATGCTCACAATAGTACAAGGTTTTATAGACTTGTACGAGGGCGTTTTTCGACCTTTTGGACTATCAATTTGCTGATTTCGTTATGTATGAATACTATGGGTTTATCATTAAAACCGCAATTATACACTTAAGGCTATTAAACGTAAACAGATTTAATGTGCACCGTGCTGGGGAGTCTGATCAAAGTGATAGTGATAAGCACATTTATACATCCCAGACTAGTTCAGGAGCATGCTGGGAGGAATCAGCGAAAGTTAATGTGCTTAAGATTTCTGCCGCCCCCCTCTACCTTCAGGATTATGTGGGCCAGGTCCTCAGATTAAGGTCATGTGCTGTAAATGCTCCAGGGGACCAAGGCAAAAACAGGACAATGGGTGGCTGGCATTCTCTCAGAGAACTATTGTTGTGTTACACATACTCATACAGATAACTGATACCTATTATAACTAGTACAACTTTTTCAATTTGGTGGGGCAGAACTATGTTAACATTAACATTAGTTAATACAATGGTTAATGCATCATGAAATAGCAAACAATAATAAAGCTATAAATACTTTTACTTTTAAAGTGTTTAGTAATACTGTTTAATGTTCATTTCAACATATACAGTAGTAATGCAATAGTATCTTTTAGTATCTAATTTAAAATATTATCATTTAACATTGATGCATTGATGAAAGGATGTGAATTAACAGTCAGTTAACATTAAACATAGTCGAATAAATGCTGTAAAAATGTTGTTTATTGTTAGTTTATGATATGAAATGCATTAAATAATGTTAAGAAATTGAGCCTTGCTGTAAAATGTTAGAAAGAAAATATTTCACATGCCGCTTCAACTCAAAGGCAACTAAATATGTCTATTTCACCACTCAATATAGTATTATAAAGTAAACTGCCTATTACTTAGACAATTTTTTTTTTTTTTTTTTTTACATCTAATCCAGTGCATGAACTTCATAATATATAGTTTGAATACAAGCAAATTAGGACATTTTATAATAATGTGTCCTTCATTGTCTTTAATTTAACTTTTGATGCCATATGGCTTAGTTTCTGATTCAATGTCAAAAATCCTCACTTCAAACACAAAATTTCACACTTAACTATTTATTCAATATATGCAATATTCTGTAATGACACAATTGTTTTAACATTGTTTAATTTTAAAATTAGGATTTCATTGCTATGTTTGATTTAAGTGTGAAAAGAGAAAACATCCTGGGGGATCACTGCAAATTTGAATATTTTGAGTACTTACTAAACACTGATTTTGTTATATAATCTTTGGATAGATCATGTCGTGTCATGTCAACCACCCACATTCCATTTACACTTGTCCTGGACGGTCACACAGATGTCGGATATCTCCATGGATACCCACTACAGAGGATTTCCAACCACCTGACCAACCCGTCGAGCTCTGAGCTTATAAATATGCAGAAAAAAAACATCCTCCAACCACATCTTACCAATTTCAACAGTATCATTACTTCGGTGAGCTGAGAGTCATCCATCAATCTAGCACTTCACCCCTACAGCATTCATTTTCTCACCAGATTTATTTCACTCCAAAACGGCAGAATCAAGCCGGCAGAGGAAAGCAGAATGAGCGAGGCCTACAACGATCTGAGTTTTTTCTCCTTAGGGATCCCATATGTTTCGACTGCTGAAATAGCTCGGCTCTAATTGCTGCTGGGATATGTGAACAGGTTGTAGAGGTGGAGAACAGATAACCCATCCCGTCATGTCTTCATCAGTATGTTGAGTCACGCTCTGCAATGTTCCACTCGCTCCATTCTAATGAAACTAATCAGCAATTTACTGCAATAAGATATACTGTATTCCAGATGTTCTTTCTGTAGGCTTCTACAGCGAATGCTTGTGGAAAAGGTGGAGAATGTGCTGAATACGTGGAAAAATGCTGTGCAGATATCGTCTGGAAACGATCTTTCCAATTCACCCTCCCTCTGGGCTCATATACACACTTACACCTCCGTATGCAGACCACGGTACTGCAGATAAATGGACAGAAAAACAGGTTCACCCCCATTGAGAAACAAACGCCTCCGTGAGAGGCATCTGCACGAGAGTCATGCTAAAATCCCCTAGAGGTGGCCAACCATCCAGTGAGATGTGAAAGTTTCGTTGTGTCAGAGTAACTGATGGCTTTCCACTATGTCTTATTTCTGCTTCCCTTGCTTTCCCACTCTTTCCACTTTTCTTTCTCTCTCTCTGCGACTCACTTAAAGCCATCTGCACTGTAATTCAATCATCACACTAAGCAGTGGAAGTAATGATTACTTGGATTAGCTACAGGGCTCCAAGCCACTGTCTTAATATTGACTGGCAGTGACTGCAAATATGAGCTCGGCCAGCAGCTTCGTTTCAGTTTTTGGGACAAATGTTTTATGATGTTTTCTGAACTCCCATCATCATACTGCCAATATTTTACAAGATACATGCATGCTATTTTAAGACAGATAGATCATAACATGTAATGTGGCAATAATGTACATAAATACTGAGTACAGAATTCGACTATTCGACAACAGTGTATAAATCTCACAATTAACAAACATTTTTTAGATTTAAACATTACTGAGCATTACAACCAAAAAAACAACAACAAAATAAACCAGCAAATAGTATGCAAATGGAACTGCATAATTTATTAATGCCACAATGCATGCTGGGAACCTAAGCACCAGCACAGGACACCAAACTATTAGAATTAATATTTAAATGTGTTATTGCGAAATGAAAGATTACTGTAATGCATACACAGATAATAACTGTAATGCTACAGCACAATGCTGCTATATTATTTTCTGCTTCTGTTCACTATAAGGTAATTTAATTGTAATGAAATTAAATGCTGTGCTAATGTAAATGTACTAGAAGCAGCCAGGAATATACTCTAAATTAATCCTAAAACGTTTACAAATGTATAAAGGAACCACTATCTGCCGTCTTCTGTCAGTGTTTCAATGTTTAAGAATCATTTGCATCTCCAGAGTAATACCTAAATGTTCTCAAAGCCAAAAGGTCTTGCTACCAGCCACTTGAAAGCTACAGTCAATATTATCTTGAATGAATAAGCTATGGTTTCATCAAAATAGGATTTTTGCACAAAACAAAAGCAAGTACCGTATTTCAGTCAATTGACCAAAACTTTGTTACAGAGCCCAGACAGCATCCAGCCCAACCAATCACTGTCAAGCAGGAGACTGCAGTTGCTGTGACTGGAACTAATTGGCTTCTGGGTAGCTTTGTGTTTCCAATACAGAGGTGGAGCTTTACATAAAAGCCAACCAACACTTTCACAAAGGCGTAACACACTCTGTTTGAAGAAGCTGATTCAATGTTTTTGTGTGAAATGCATTAACTTGTCTGTAAAGCTCTACTGCGTTTCATGAACATCTGAACTCAACACAGATTTTCATAAAAGCAGCTCTCAAAACACCTATATTCTTCATAATATAAGTGAGATGACTTACAATAACAAACCGTGACCTGAAACAACCGACTATAAAAGATATAATACTCCAAGATTATATCACCGTCGGTATTTTTCCCACAGCGCAGCCTCACACACATTCAGTGCCAAAAAGCTGTCATAGTTTACAGCATTAATCTACGTGTTGCTTCGGTGGCACGAAGCCAAGTGATGAAGCTCACTGGCAGCTCGTTCCTCTCTCTCCTATTGTGAAAGTGCAGTGATGTGCATGCACCTCATGCTCGTTCACCCCATCATTACAGGGGGCAG
Organism: Poropuntius huangchuchieni; assembly: GCA_004124795.1. NCBI lineage: Eukaryota > Metazoa > Chordata > Actinopteri > Cypriniformes > Cyprinidae > Poropuntius > Poropuntius huangchuchieni. The sequence continues at coordinate 10,168 of SCHK01027773.1, forward strand.
TGTTTAGCCGAGCAGGAGTGTGCTGCTGCCACACTGGAGAACAGGCAGAGGGGGGAAAGGAGACGAGTGCCGAGACAGAGCCTGGCGCTCAGAGGAGCGTCGTGACGGCCGTGGCTCTCTGCCTTGAGCCCCCGGGGTTATTCTAATCCGAACACGCTCGGCGCAGACAGGCATGTAAGACAAAGAAATCTCAGTCGAGCTGTTGTGTGAGACGCTGTTGATAATGTCACAGATGTGGTGGAGGAGATAGAAAGCAGACCAGCACAATGCATTATGAGATGCAGCCACCTCAGTCTGTGGTGTTCAAAGCACAACATCAATGAGAAACTCAATCCAGGTGGGCATATGAATGTTGACGCTTGCTTTTCAACTGAAAACATGAAACTGCCAAGCAAATCAGGGTCTCACTGGGGAATTGTTTTTTTTTCTCCATTTCTCAGCTACAAAAATATGTCATGTTTACCAGACAGCTGTGTCTAGAATTGTCTGCCTCTTGAAAGACACTCATTTCCAAAACAAGCTCATTAATGTTAATATAACTCTCATGCACAAACAGCACTCACTAACATCCGAAACGCCCCTTTTTCGACAGTGAAAACATCAGAATAACTTGCACATTGCAAATCAAGTGAAAAAAAAAAAACATTTATCATCGATAACTGAGAATTCAAGCAGATGTGATGTTCATCAGGATC
>SCHK01027842.1:245-12656 GCA_004124795.1 Poropuntius huangchuchieni
CGCATCCGCATCTGTAGTTTGCGCATGCGCCAGAAAGCGATCTCATTTTCAGAATGCGTGCAGACGTCACGCACCGGATGCGTGCGCGCCCTCAGAGCTCACAGCTCACAGCTCAGAGCAGTTGGGACATGGTGGTGTACTAGAGGTAAAAACGATATAAATACTGTTCGTTTTCTCATACAGACTGCTCGTTTCGTGTAGCAGGACACCAATGTGTCGTTACGAGGTGCAACGTTTTAATTTGGATTTCTCTGCATATTTTTATTTCTCTTATAGAGAAAGTTCCCTATACGTAGCATTATATGACTGACAGACAATAACTGTTTGACTTAAAAATCTCCAAATTGGATCTAATGTAGAAAAAAAGTCACCTACACCTTGGATGCCCTTGGGGTAAGCTGATAAACATCAAATTTTCATTTTGGGGTGAACTATCCCTTTAAGCCATTAAAGCCATTTTACTTGCATTTTCTGTTTAAGAGGGGGGGGGGGGAAGAATACTGATATAGTTAGTGAATTTAATTATAAGAGTGTTAATTTTGGACCCTGGCAGAGTCTGAAAAAGCCTTGCACCAGAGGGGAAACAACAATAACATACAGTTTTGCGCTTTTTGTCTTATTATTGCTCTGTAGTATTAATGACCTGATCATGGAAAATACTACATGCTGGTGTCTGCTATAAAGCTGATTGATATCGTTGTATCATCACCTTGAACACACAATATGTTTTTCTGTATTAAAAACGTGCCTCTGTGTATTGCGGTGAGTTTTTGTCCTTGGCAATGTAAAATACAGTTAAATATTACACACAACAGAAGGCAAAAGATGTTAACACTGTTATCTGCATTCTAAATTGCAAATCCCATGACAACACATTGACTAATTAGGACAAGCTTTTAAAAACAAAATAACAGTGATATACAGTATTCACTGCTTCTGTAATAAATGGTCAATGCGTAGTCGCCTGTGTTTAGGAATATGAAGGTTATTAAATTAAATCTGTTCAAATGTCCTTTTTGACCTAATGCAGCTACTGATTAAATAATCAGAAGTTGACCTGGTTTTTAATGAGCTTTTATTAGAAATATTAGTGTTGAGTGAGCTATTCCTCCTTCACAGAGCAGTAAAATGGTAAGAGTATCTGTTTGTTGTTTGACCTCTGACATTGCATTTGCAGAAAATAGAGTACAGCAAAATTAGTCCCCTGTAATGAAAATGACTAATAATTTTAGCAATGATTCACAGTCTTAGCTCATGAAATCTAATATGATATGCTTGTTGTCAAAGTGATTTGAGCCCAAAAGTGCATATTTGATTTATGGCCCTCAGAATACGTATCTGCGTGCCTGAAGTTTCATTGAAAACGGTGGTGACTTTGTGTTGACTTTGATTTGTGGGCCACTTTGAAGTTAAATAAAGCAGATAATAAGAATGTCGACTAAGTGATTTATGGTCTGATTCAAGAACATGCATCACAACAAAATGAACAGTATGCTGATTTTCATTTATACAGCCTTAACTCTAGAGATATGACCAGCAGTTTAGTAGACGAATATACATACAGTTGGGTTATATAATTAGAACTTAATTAAGTGTCCTGAATTGTCAACATAGTTATTTGGCGTTTTAATAGCTTTAGCAATATATTTAGCAACTTTCTTACAAACTCTCTATACCTATGTCTACACATTGCATTATAATTAAGATTTCTAATTAAGATTCAGTTTTGGCCACCTATAAAGAAATGGATTATGCCGGGAGAGATGTTGTCTCCTGCAAAATTATATTGCGGTTTTTCATGTAGGCTACAACAAAAGACAAACAGTGTAGTGTGGCAAGAACTGACCTGTGAGGATGCAAATTACATTTCATTAATTCGTTATTACTGGCCTACTGAGTTTAGAATTTATTTTATTCCTTTTTTTTTTTGTTCTTTATTGCTTTTTATAATAACATGACCTTCATCTTAAAAAAATGTTTCCACCTCTCATTTCTTTAAAAAATTAGAAAATTCTATACATTTATTTTACAATTCATAATTTTCCTACTGGCTTAAAGCACACCAGAAAAAAAAGTAAAACAAATTTCTGAAGATGGTATCAAGTATGCATTAAAACAAAGTGTCCACTCCAGGATCTACAGCTCTCAAAAAGTCAGGAAAAAAATACACACACTAACCAAATACATGCATACATACAATACATGCATACACAGTTATTTTGGGAAGTATATGATTTTTCATCATTTTCATTATGCATCTCTTGTCTTCGTATATTTAATTTTCATGCCCTCTTCCAACACAAATGATATAGCTCTTACAAAATATGGGGATGCCATCGATATTAGACACAAAGTACATAAAAGTTCGATTGACTAATATTTATGAAATCTGCTGGGTTTGGAATGTTGCATCTAAACACGGTGGCCATTATCTTGACGTGCCTAATACCTGTCACATTTGAAAACATAAGACCATCACTGTACTCGAAGCGTTTCATTGTTTCTAATGGACTTTTCTGTAGCAAACATTTGGTCCATGTATCTCAACCTCTCAAGTAAACTCTAGTCAACGAAACATTCCCTAGTGAGAGGCCCTCTGCCTTTGGAATGACTCTACAATGAACCCAGCTGTTTGACTGGATCAGTAAGGCTCTGGCTACCACATGCGTTTTGCACAGTCCAATGATCATGAAATGTGTACAGTACACACAGCAGGACAAAAGCTAGCAGTATTTTTTTTTAAAACATTTTTGGGTTCAAATTCCACTTTTTTTGGCAGGCAGTCTATGTTGAGGCATACATCGCAATGACTGACCTAGAATCCGTTCGAATCTACATCTGAACCAATGGAAACATGGCAAGCACGAGAACAGTTTGTTGTTGCATGAGATAAGGATATAATTACTTTGATTACACCTTTACACTGTTGATTAGGACAATCAGAGTTTGATGAAATATTTATACTAAATATTTTTAATTTGTGACTATTAGAACATTAGCCAAAAGGCTTCCGGGATGCAGGCGTGGGAGGAATAAGATGCTGATTTTTGCCTCCATCTACACAGTTCATTTCAGAAACATTCACATTAAAACGACAGTTCACCCAACAATGATTCTGTCATTATTTACTCACCCTCATTTTGGACCCCACTGTATGGACAAAAACAATCTTAGAAACAATAGAAAGTCATACAGGTTTGGAATGATATGAGAGTGAGTAAATGATGACAGAATTTTCATTTCTGGGTAAACTATTCCTTTCGTGTTCACATTTTCCACATTATCTTTTGTGTTGCATCTTAAGAGCTACCAACAAGTTTGACTGGTGATGTACGTATTTGTGACACATAAAATAACTCGCAGATCAAAACTGTCCGGATCGACTACTTTGCTAATACACAACATCACCTGATGCAATGCCTAATATTCCTGTGGACGAGAGAACCGACACTTCTAACATAACAGACATACTCATTTCCACCAGAATGTACCTTGATACCTTTATATTGATTTGTGCAAGATATTTCTTCAACGTAAACACAGTGTATACCATCTGCACTGCTCATCTCCGCAAAAACACACAAATACAGACAAAACACATGCTACACTCAAAAACAACATCTACTCTTGTGATTTGACACGTACTGTATATTTTTAGACGACAGCCATCAGTGAATCTGCCTAATGTGCAAAATAACAAAACAACAGAAAGGAAACCTTTCTCATCTTTGTCATTGCTCAGTTTAACTACACGGACAGGTGCATGACCAGATTTGTGGTTTTGTAACAAACAAACACACAAGCAAGTAAACAAACAGATCATATCAATGCAGCTTTAAGACATGCTACAAGTCTCTTTTCTCACGAATGAGCCACTTGGGTGTATTTTTTAAATGGCATATGCAGTTTAATATTATATGCAAAACATTTTAGTGATTCATGTTGGTGCATGGTCTCCACACAAAGCACCTTCAGACGCGGAAGAGTAAGACAAATTACAGTCTGAATATCAGCTAAATGTCAGATTTGACAAATGTACTTTCACTGAACATTTAAAGGAGAAAACACCTTTAACAATTCTTAATAATTCATTCTATTGACCATTAATGCTTTGCTCGGAGGATATTTTCCAGGTAGGGACCTCTCGGGGGGAGTCTTAGTGAGTACGTCTAAATAACTGCTACCAGAGAAACTGCAAACACACTATTAGATTTGCTACAGGACATTTGTGATAAATGCATGCCAAGTGTTATTTGTAGGAGAGTGCTGCATAATTTGATGGACGCTGGAAACTGCTACTTCCGTTCGCTACTATTTTTCACATAGTTATTTTTAAACAGAGCTGGTCTTGATTAATTATGTAAGCACAAGGCTGGAGGAACATGAGGTGCATAACAGTTCGAAAAACACAGAGTGATCAAAAAGAATCGTGTTGGTGCTAAATAAGAGCAAATGTACTTGTTGTGATATCTGAATACCCTTGGGGATACCCCTAGAGATCTAAAATAAGCAGGAACCCACCTGCTTAGATTCATGCTCGTAATATTTTTGGAGGCCTTCTTTTTAGGTCTTTTGTATTAGTTTGTGTATACAGACAACCTTCCTTCGCAAACCTTTCATTAACGGCTAACATAAGCTAGCAGCTGCAGATGTTATACACTGTTCTAGACGAAGGGTACACAAGAAATGAGTGAGAAGGGGTTTTTAACTCTGGACAGCACTGTTGTTGATTGCTGGGGTCACGAGGGTCACCCCAGGGGCGAGAGTGCCGGACTCAGCCACCTCTGGACCTGTGAAGTGCTGCCTGACGTCGCCCCCTAGTGGACAGGAGCTGATTTCTTACCACTTACGTTCACACACATCTTTCAATCAAACATTGGTCACGTGGTCCGGGTTTTCCCTGACTTCGATGCACTCGATTTCCTCTCTCTCCCTCTCCCGCTCCCTCTCTCTTTCCCGCTCTTTCCGTTTGGCGCGTTTCTTTTTCTTGTGCCGCTTCTTAGAGGGCGGGAAGAATGTCAAAAACACCGGTAGGATGACGAAACAGTGCAGCACTGTGCAGCCGGCCGTGAGAAGGGAGCACTTGAACAGTGTGTAGGTCAGGTTAGAAGGCACAAAGAGAAGAGGCATTATCCCAATTACAAAACACGAGGTGTTCTGCAAGATGGCGGCCCCATGCTCCTCTAAAGAGATCTTTATGCACTGAGTCCGCGTGTGCTCAGTGGCCAGTACGAACGTGTAGAGGTGGGGGGCACAGTGATCCATGGCAAAGTTGAGTGTATAAATAAGGCACAGGATTGAGATGCTGTCCATGTCTACATTCCAGAGCGTCATGAGACCCAAGACACCCAGTTCCACAGAGGTGACAGTCAAGATCAACCAGAAGTTCCCCAGTGGGTTAATGACCAGAAAGAAGGTGAGGATGAGAATGGTGAGCACGCTGAAACCTGACGTTAGGATGGGAGAGATGATGGAGGAACTGTAGCGGTCCATGAACACGAACGTCGGGTTGAAAACGATGAACTTGATGCTGTTTATGAGGGAGAGAGGTCGAAGTCTCTCCAGCAGCTCTACGACCTCCTCCCTGGTCTTCTCAGTCGTCCTGGCCACCAAGTACATCTTAGACGCGATGATGTCGTACTCGTCTCCGTTTTTGGAGAAAATGATGTCGTCCACAAAGTGTTGATATTCTGGGCTCCTCAGAAAAGACGTCTTGAGGATGTTGATGAAATCACTTTTGGTTGACGCGCTGACGTTCACGACCCTCAGATAGTGAAAGTAATTATCGATCCATGAAATCTTATTAAAGCCCTGGCCCAGCGTCTTGAGGTGCTCCTGTACTGTGGAGTTCCAATACTCAATGGGTTCGTAGATGTAAAACCCAATCACCGGACTGTAGTTGCTAAAGTATTTCTGTTGGGTCAGGGCGAACGACACGCTGGGCGAATTACTAGCTAGCAGATTAATTATGTTGGAGCCGTCGCTGATTTGTAAACATCCCATGAACGAAAAGGAGGCGTAAATCAGGTAGAGGATAACCACAAACGGCTTGACGTAGGTGTTGGTAATCCATTCTGTGTAATGCTCCCTCAGGAAGTGCTGAATGAAGTGGTTCTGGTACGGTACACTGTCGTGGTGCGTAGACAAATCGTGGCCGTCACTCATCATAGTCTTAAACCAAGTGGGCTGGCGGTCCAGATACTCCACCGAGGGGATCTTGCAGCAGAAGACGCTGTGATAGCGGTTTTGCTCCAGCTGCCCGGCAAACACCAGGCAGGAGCCGTAGAATGAGAACACGTAGAAGTAGTTCACCAAGATTGCTACACACATGCTCTGGCAGAAAACCTTCACGGATTCGATGTTGGTGAAAGGGCTGGCACCCATGCCGAAGGTGATAATATAGAGCGAGCTGGTCATGGTGTAGCACACCATCACGTCGGCGAATGCATCTGCCACTCTCTCCTTGAAGGGCAAACTCTCTCTTGTTCTTCTCCAGCCTGCCAGAAGCTCAAACACACCCTTTGTTCCATGGCCTGAAAACAAACAAAAAAAGAAGCAATTTATAGTTTGATGCATGGAAAATTCACAGAGAAACTTGATTATGCAGCATGTGCAATGTCAGCATGAATATAATCTACAAAAATATAAAACATGAGTAGTGTAAGACCGATATATCAGCCAGGGTAATTGTCCATTTTCAAATTATCAGCATTGGGTGAAAACTGTGCCCACTTGGCTGATTATAGTGATTGCTGTGTCAGTTCCAAAGTCCAACAACAGCCAAGTTTCAGTAGGCAATATACTTTTTCTGTTGGTTTTTTTCAGTGAATTTTAAGCATTTGAATTACATTTATTAGAAATATATTCCAAACCACTTGTCCTAATATATACAATTTACTTATATCCCACAGCCCTCAATCAAGTTTTGAATATTAATCAATGTAAATAAATTAAATAAATTAAAAATGTGTTAAATGAGAGTTCATTTACAGTATAGCCAAAAGTCTAATACTATTACTAAAACTGCTTCCTCAGAGTCTCTTATTCATTCTAAGTTTCTTTCTTTTTTTCTTTTTTTAAAATAAGCATTCAACTTATATTTATATTAGAATTCTTGGTTTTCAAAGTGCCCTCAGACTTTTGGACTCCACTGTGTATCAGCATTTTTTTCAGTCACTGGCTAGATATTGGCATGGTCATCGGTCACAATGGTCAACCACTAAACGTGAGTTATGGAATAATAAGCCTTTCATGATAGCTGTAAGATGAGCAATAATTCAATTACTCTTCTACCATCCACCTATGAGATTGCTCAAGCTCATACATCACATCTAGCGTGTGCACGGTGTCGCCTTTGAAAATTTTAATACATTTGACTTTCATCCATCTACTAAATATTTCACTCAGCATCAAGGACATTGCGGCTCATCTCTACGCACTCTGTCGCTGTCAAGAATATGTCACAAAAACTACTCTCTTACCTCTTTCTACAAAATCATAAATTTTCATTGACTTGACAGACACGGAGAAAAACCTAATTAACCATAAAGGATTACGCCAATGTAATGAGTCAGATGGACTGGGTTTCTCTGCTTTTAGCTTTATTAAGAGGAAGAACAAGTCCATTAGCTTGTGTGAATTCATCTGCAAGATGAGGAGGGCACATGGTGGGCTGGTGGTCACCCAGTGGCCGAAAATACAGGTTGCTAATGCAAAGTCTGCATGTTCAATTACATACACTCATAGAAGGGGCATCACAATCTTTTTTTCATCATCAAGGACACTTAAGATGGCACTTAGCCTCAGGTTGCTCTGAAAGGGCTGTCCCTGTAATTATAGGAAGCTGCTCTGAATAAAAAGCAGCTGCTAAATGGCAATTAAAACCTAAACTACTACACACTATAGTTTGGTAGAATTGAAACATTCAGACATCTGAGCGTAAACATGGGTCACTGCTTGTCACATTATATATATCAACAAAATCATTGTACGGGGATTTCATTTGTTGACCCAGTCATCTTATGAACAACACTATTACTGCTTGAGCAATTCTTTTGCATTCTCCAATTAAGAAGATTCATTAGATTCATGAAGTGAGTGCCATTTATTATTTGGAAAATGTGCAAAGAATTGTAAGATGCTAATGGATGATAAGTAAAGTTTCACTTCATCTTTGCTATAAATGGAAATTGTAATCTCTTGGCTGATGGAGGCTAATTCATTTAGTTCAGTGATTCGCAATCTGGAAAGTTTCATTTGTGTTTTGTTAATAAACTAAAACTTATTATTTTTTTTTTTTTAAAGTGTAGAAATTTTGAAAAAAAAAAAATAAAGTGAATATTTTTTATCTTGTAAACCTCTGTTTTATTTACAACTAAAAAAAAATCTTGCTAGTATTATAATATGCTATGTATGTGTATATGTCTGGTATAATATGCACAAAAAAATAAAAATAACATCTCTGTAAATTTAGTAAAAAGAAAACAATAAATGCCACTGAATGTCTCAAAGCACTGAATTCAGTATCAATTAAATTCAGTAACAACAAAGACAGATTATACTTTTCATCAGAATTTACAGTAAATGCAAACACTGAACTCCACTACATTTTCTGCGAAAAAAATAACCATAAAATGCCATGTTGTTTTGTAATTAACCTTACTCATGAAACAAGGATATTTTGCCACTGGCTTGCTATAAAAGTCCTCTGACGGTCTTCTCATTAACATTTGTAAAAATGCGTTTCCCTTGTGTGATACATAAATGTTGATATGAGTTAAAATCAACACATCACTGGTTTGGTGCCAATGCAGTGATATTTCAGCCTTACTGATGAGCCCTGAGTCTAAAAAGGTTGGAAAAAACTTATCATAGCATTAATTACTGGCATTTTATATTTAAATAGTTTTAAATATTAAAAATATAAATATTTAAAGAACAAAAACAAGGATAAAATAGGCGTTAACATTTCACTATTCTGGTTTTAGACATCATCGCTTTTCAGATGCTAACATACCACTTAAAAATGATGCAAGAGGGATTTCCCTATGTAGGACAAATGAGAGGTACAGGAATGGTACTTCTAAATGTATTACCACACTCTTATTCAGAATGACATAGCGATTTCTTCAGTGTGGGCTGAGAATGAATCACCGCAACATAAATGGAGTGCCATCAGGCTGCTGGTCAAGGGCAGAAAGAAAATGTGCTCAGTTCTAAAGGTCTCTAATGAAACAGGACAAAGAGACAAAACATGACTAAACTGCATATCTGCCTAGATCAAGCCTTTGTCTTATGCTCCCCAACAGCCCCATGAGGGAGGCTCAAGCTGTCTTCATCTACACCAAATCAGAAAAACTGTTTCTTATTATGCTACATATCACTTAGAATTAACATAATCCAAATGGACATTATTATAAGGACTAGTGTCTTTTTTCATTAAATAGGCAGAAAGTTGTTAAGCTGTTAATTACAAAGAAAAAAGATGAATAGTTTTTAATTACTATAATCTTTTAGTAACCTTAATATAATTTCTAATTTCTGTTTTATGGGTTTAATCTTGTCAAGTACCTCCTCAAACTTGCTTAAGTTTCCCCTGCAGTAGCTGGGAATCACTGGGTTAGCACGTTAACAAATATATAAAAAAATAAATTTTCTCCATTATAAATGCTTTCAGTTATTAATATCCACTATTATACTATTCTTTTATTTGCTTCTCCTTTGTTAAACGATTCAATTCAAACTTAATTTCTGTCATTTTGTGACAATATGCAAAAGCGTACTCCAAAAATAGCATCTACTGTATGGCAGTGATTTTGTTTCAAACAAGCTCTGTCAAAAGGTGTCCATCCATTCAAGGCTGTAAATTAAATCGGGGCCAGTAGAAGAGTGCGAAGCAAAGTGACATCTCGAAACAAGATTGACACGTTTTGCCGCAGTAGCGGGGCCAAACGTTAAGGAGTGCACCAGCAAATAGAGTGTATTCAAAACTGAAAGCACAAAGCCGTGAGCTGGCATGAGAATGCCGCTTATCCATTACAGAGTAAGACAGAGATTTTTAAAGCTTAATAAAGCCATTTCAACAACGTCTAGGATGATTCCACTGGGCCAGCACAATAGAGCCAATGAGACTCTCAATATCCCTGAACGTGGAGTAGAGAGTGACCCAGACATAGAAGACATACATTTACTTCACTATTATACTTCAACATTATCATACTGCATGTCATTAACTTACAACAGTGAGGACATACAGAGAAAACTCACTAAACAGTATTTTACCGTAAACACTGTACTTTTCACTAACCACCTGCAATCCATCTTAACTAGATGCAAAATGCTAAAATGAAGTAAATGTAATTTTTTTCATCCCAAACAACCCTTTCTATGCAAAATAAGTTTAACTTATTCATCGAGTGATGGAAAAGAGCAATATAGCTCTATATATAACCATATATATAGCTGTGCATTGTAGTAGACTATGTTGGAGAAGTTTTGAAAGTCTACCTTGCCAAGTTACAAGTTAAATATAATTTAAACTGGTTAAACTACAACCAAGCTACCATTTAAAAAACAAGTTAAATGAAAAATACATTTTATATCATTTCTATAATAACTTAATGTCTCATCTGTTAACATTGGTTGCATGAACTAACTATGAGCAATATATTTTTACAGCATTTAAAAACCTTTGTTAATATTAATAAAATACAACTGTTCATTGTTTGTGTTAGTTCGCAGTTAATTAATAGTAACATACACTTGTTTTAGAAAATGTGAAAGTTAACATAGAAGTATTGCTGTAGAAGTATTGCTCATTGTTAGTTCATGTTAACAAATTAAATAACGTTGACGATGAAACCTTATTGTACAGTGTAAACAATTTATATAATAATAATTAAACCTAAATTTGAACAGGTAAATTTATAGTAAACACAACAAAATATCTAGACCATGAACATATAGGGATTCAAATGTGTGATTAATTTGTGATCCATCTGACTTTCCAGTGCTACATAAGAACATGAAACACTATTATAGATAAGATACTGAAAAATGTAGTTTTTCAAAAGTATGATTTTAGTCTTTCTACTTAAAAATATCCCATTGTCTTGTAAAACATAGGCCTACTCCATTAATCTCTGTTTTATTCACAACTTAAAAAATAGATATTTTTTTACACTGTTGTGTCTCTACTTTTAGTTTGTTACTTCCCAACAATGGTAGTAGTCGAGCAGACTATATATTTCAATATTTCAAATAACAGATTCATATCCCAGGGTAGTAAAAAGGATTGTGGCAAAAACATCCTACACAGCCCAACACTCAGAACTGACCTGCAAAAGGTGAAATTGCACTGCGCAAACTGTGTTTTTGTGGGTGTGTTTGTGTGTTACCGGATTTGCATAATTCCCTTAGTGAATCGGGTGCTGAAACAATGCCGACCGCATGCACAAATAAACAGTGGGCGCAATTCATTCATAGTGAATTCCCACCCCCAGCGTGTTTCTCCCATGCTAGTGAGAACACCTAGGGAACTGAACTGCAGTGTTCCCTGTAAGTCTCAAAAGGGGTACGGTTGGAAATAAAGGGCTGTACCTCATGTCTCTGGGTGCTGGTGGACAGGTACAACATTCCACACAGCTAAGGAGGGCAGTTTGTCACAGGCCTCCCGTGGACAGTTCCAGACGGCACCGGCTGAAGGAAAGCTACTCTGAGGCCATGGCTTCAATATAAAGAGCTGCATCACCTCTCTCGCTGCAGTGCAGTGAGTCATTAAACAAAATTACTGCTTTAAAACTTCAGCACCAGAGCAGCTGCAAACACATCCATCACCAGCAGGAAAACACCCTACGGATGGACCCTTCGTACACCTCTCATAAAGCATGTCCAGTTGTGACAGAAGATGGGAAAAATATTACACGGATTTCCATACCGTGTCAGTCTTTCTGAGCATCACTGACATGTACAATAGCCTATATATCCTCTGAAGAGACATTCTTATATTTATTTCCTATTTAAATTTATTTCCTATTTATATTAGGTATTGCCACATTGTTTGGACATGCAACATGGTATTATCATCATACAGTAGTTCTTCTTTGTGGTAAATGATACAACAAAAAAGCTTAATTTAAAGGAATATTTCATCAGATTTGGAGTAATTCAATGAATTCCCTGCAGTGAATGGGTGCCATCAGAAGAGCTGATAAAAACATAAATGAATGTCTCGTGGAGTAGAAAACTCTGTGTTTGTAAGAAACAAATCAGATGTTTGGACTCTCGTTCTGACGGCACCCATTCACTGCAGAAGATCCATTGGTGATGCTAAATCTCTCCAAGTCTGTTCTGATGAAGAAACAAACTCATCTACATTAGGGCTGTAGCTATCGATTATTTTAGTAATCGAGT
>SCHK01027889.1:0-11417 GCA_004124795.1 Poropuntius huangchuchieni
GCAGATTTGAACTATTTTTTCAAACCATGATTACACGGGATTCGTACCGGAGCTCCTCGCCTCCTAAGTACATCTCCGTACTCCGTGAGCTACCGAACAAACTTATCGTATATGAAAACCCATAGATATGAAGCTGGATATGTGCGATGGTAACGTTCAAAAGACTTTATTAATCAAAACTGTAAATTTGTGTGGAAAGGAGTAAAAGGTGTCAGAGTTTTACTGCCTCTAGTGTTCATTTCTTTTGGAAACTGCAGTGATATGTACTTATTGGTACGTATTTTGTGTCTTGCTAAAAATTGCACCCACAGAGCCGGCGCCAGGGCACCTCCGTCGGGGGGGCATTTAAATTTCTAGGGGGGGCACAAATCTCAGGTTGCGGGTGGGAAGCATTGAAACGCTCGCGAAAGCGTGCAATCGCTTTATTATGCGCGCTGTTTTTACGGTTTCACTTTCGCTTTTGAAATCGATCATGTTCAGCAACGAGGGGAGAGGATGGAAAGGGGGGCACAGTAACTCTTTTGGGGGGGCACGGCCCGCGAATGCCCCCCCTTGGCGCCGGCCCTGTGCACCCAGGTACGTAAATGCCATGAGACCAGGTAGATTTTATCATAATGTTACTATTATTACTATTACTACTTTTATAGTAATATTACTTTAATTGTACTCAAAACTGCTGTATTGATAAAAGAACATGTTATATGATCTGTCTTTTTATTTAAAAAATAATTCTGAAAGTATTATGTAAAATTATGAGCATCAGCATATTACTGTATTGTGCAGGAATGTGTGATTCATTAGCATAATGAAGTTTATTGTGGCCACAACTTTACGTGCTTACTTTGCCTCAGGCAACCAGATGTTTCTTTGCAGATTTTTTCCGTTCAATCCCGTCCAACTCACAGTTTTGTTTACCGAGCTTGATTCTCTCTGCACGTCAGCATAGGTGATGACGAATCTCTCACTCAGACATTGGAAGGTCCTGAGATATTTACGGTGATGTGGCTTGCTTTTCCTGGCCATCTCTTTCACACTCTCCTGATCTTCCATCTTTTTTACCTTTCTTACCTTTAAGATTTGTTTCTGAAAGACACCAAAGATTGAATGTTTTTTGAAAAATGTAATCACATTTAAATTAATACTTGATAAATGGAGCATTTAGAGATTTGGGTTAAAGATTTGAACAAACCCTAGTCCTAAGTGTTAACCTTCAGTGCAGGACACCTTAAATCATGTGGCATTTTTTGGAGAGGTGTCTTGTTTGGTAATGACTTTGGTTGCCTGGCTAACAATAAAGTGGGTGAAAAAAATTCTGTAGTGACTCATAGTGACTTTACAACCTAGGATTGTTGAAAAGACCAAATATTTCTGCCAAACAATATTACATTGGTTCTTGTTTTGCAGAAGCCTTAGACTAAAATGTCCAGTGAGTGGCACTAAAAGCAGATTTAGTTTTATTTGACAAAATCTATCAACAGTTATTTTATAGTGATTCATATTTTACTAGGCTCATACCTGAGTGCTTTGCATTACAAGTGCAGTGCTGTACCAGGTGAGCTACAGAGCAAGTTTACTTTGTCAGAAAATTGACCACTATTAACTTGCACTACCAGTCAAAAGTTTTTGAACTGTAAGATTTTTTTCTTTTTTTAAAGAACTCTTTTCTGCTCACCAAGCCTGGATTTATTTGAGCCAATGTACATCAAAACCATATTTTTACTATTTAAAATAACTGTTTTCTATTTGAATATATTTTAAAATGTACTCAACTGTTTTAAATATTGATACAATAATAATAATGATAAAATGTTTCTTGAATCAGCATGTTAGATTGATTCTGAAGGGTCATGTGACACTGAAGACTGGAGTAATGATACTGAAAATTTAGCTTTGCATCACAGGAATACATTTCAGTTTTAAATATATTCAAATAGAAAGCAGTTATTTTAAAAAATATATATCTTTCACAATATTACGGCTTTTGCTGTATTTTGGATCAAATAAATGCAGGTTTGGTGAGCAGAAGAGAATTTTTTAAAAAACATTTAAAATCTTACTGTTCAAAAACTTTTGACTGGTAGTGTATATTAACACCCTAGTAACCACATGTAAATGATATTGCTTTTCGGCTTTTTTGTCGTGCCTTGAACTAACACGCAACAAGTGTGTCCAGTTTCCAGAATCCTGCAGTGTCCTGTAGTCGCAGATGCAATGATAGATAATGATCAGTCCTCAGGGGTGTCCTGACTGCCAAAGCCAGCTATGTAATTGCGAGAATTCAGCAATGAAATAAGCACAGTGGAGGGGCCACTTTTTTCTCTACGTTGTTTGTTGACATGTAGTCAAGAAAGAACTTTAGTTGCTATGTGTGTGGGTTTGTCTGAGAATAAGTTTCAGTATAACTGCAGTTGAGGAAAATGTGTCAAGTGAGCACTAACAAGACACAAAATAAGTTTTTAAATGTGTGAAGTGTGTTGTTAAATGTGCTTTTTCGCTGCTGTGAAGTGGCATTAAGTTTCTTCATGCAAAGTGCACAGACCCAACTAATTGACTTCTTGCTCTTTGACCTTAAGAGGGATGATGGTATGCCCTCTTAATGTTTTACTGCTTGTGAAACATTGATTCTCATGCTCGTACCCTCAACATACCTTTCCTCTCACACTCACGCTTGACCTTTATTTCCTGTGTGCCCACTCTGACAGGCCTGTCATAGGTGCTATCAATCACTGAGACATCTGGGTGAATGAAGTGAATAGAACAAATGACAGTTTTATTTTATTATGGTTTTACTGATGCTTTACTGTTGGTCCACATTCTACATTCTATTCTACTGTAACATTGCTTAACGGTGACACTAACACTGCTAATCGGTGAAGATCTGCAGAATATGTATATATGTGTGTGGATATAGATGAATATAGTTGCATGTCCACAAGAGATATGAAATTTCATTGTATACTACATGCAAGGACAATATATTCAATTCAATAAGTGTCAAATTTATTTTTACTTCATTTTGTTTTAGAGCCACAAAAATGTCTATAGTTGTTGTTTATTTTTTATAAGTTTCCCCCATTTACACTGCAGTGCAAAAGTTTGGGTTCAGTAAGATTTTTAATGTGTTTTTTTTTTTTTTTTTTTTTAATGGACTCTTGTTATGCTCATCAAGGCTGTATTTATTTGATTCGATAAAAAAAAACAGGAAAACAGTAACTGTGTGAAATATTACTGCAATTTCTAATATTGGTTTCCTATTTTAATATACTTTTAAAATATTATTTATTTTTTGTGAAGCAGCGTTAAATTTTTTTATCAGCCATTACTGCAGTCTTCAGTGTCACATGATCCTTCAGAAATCATTATTTATTGTCAGTGTTGAAACTGTTTGTGCTGATTAATATTTTTTTGGAAGCTGTGGTACTTTTTACTTTGATTTTTTGAATAAAAAGTTAAAAAGAGCAGCATTTATTCAAAATAGAATCTTCTCTAACAATATCTTATAATCACTTTTTATGCATTTAACACATCCTTGCTGAATTAAAGTATTAATTTTTTTAAAACTAAAAAAATGTAAAAAGAAAAGAAGAAAATTACTGACTCTAAACTTTTTTTTTTTTAATTTTTAATGATCAAAGAATCCAGAAAAAAAATTAGCACAGCCCCCCCCCAAAAGAAAATAAATAAATAAATAAATTAAATTAAATAAAATTAAGCAGCCCAACTGTTTCCAACATTGATTATAAATCAGCATATTATAATGATTTCTGAAGGATCATGTGACACTGAAGACTAGAGTAATATTTTACTTACACGAATAAAATATATTTTAAAGTATATTAAAATATTTAAAACAGCAGTAATATTTCACAAAATTGCAGTTTTTTTCTGTATTTTTGGTCAAATAGATACAGCCTTGATGAGCACTTCTTTAAAAAACATGAATTTTACTGATCCAAAACTTTTGAACGGCTGTTTATTTTTCAGTTTCGCCTTCAATTACAAAGATTTTGAAGCTAAAAACATCACAGGCAGTCCACATGTGTTCACTACATTAGGAAATGCATTGATATGAAGGCTCCCCTTCATTGGCCTCCGCTCGTTTCAGCTCTTTCAGAAGGTTTGGATCGTATCTTCAGAGAGAATGTGGCAGCTCTCACCGCTGATTGGAGAAACATGACGTCTTTGTTTATCTGAGGAGAGTCCTAGTAGAGGAGCTGCCGTGGAGGGGAGAAGAATCACTGTCCAAATAGCCGCAGGACTTGGAGTGTTTACTCTGATATTGGACCCTCTCCTTCCCTGTTTATGTGCTACAGACAACAGTTGTCTCAAGTTTATTCAGGTGCTATTACAGAGAAGACTCTTCTGCGTGCGCTTGTGTGTTTGTTTGTGAGCAGTACAGACAATATTTAGCCAACATTTACTCACAAGAATTCTTCATTAAGAAATATATTGTTTCCTGGAATTTCTTGTACGTTCAAATGAGAACTAGAGTTATTGAGTGTATCCAAGGACCTCAAAGAAAGACTTCAGGACAGTGTTTACTGATTAAAAGCAAAAAACTTATAACAGTGAACAGGCATTCCCCTTTGTGCACCCCTTTGCTAAAGAGTCAGCAGTTGGGCTGTTCTTATGCTGACAATGCAGTGAGGTCAGAGGAATGTTTAGTTTGCTATTACGGTAAGAGGCGCTACAGGGAACAAGCTGTACAAGTATCATTGAAAAGCACTCTTTCCCTGCCTGACTGAATGGAGGACTATTTTCTACCAATCAAAATGGTGTGTACCATCAATATCCTGCTGTTCCAAGGAGCTTTTGAGTTATAAACTATTGATTTTGATTATTTTAATGAAGTGACTGCGAAAACAATGGCCATTTAAGTGCGCATAGATTGTGTGTCTGTCATTGCATTCTGAACTGACCTTGGTGGCCTCGTGCAGTATTTTGTATTTGGGTGTGTCTTCGACTTTGGGCCATTTTTCATGGTTGATTTTTATTTAAAATGTAACAGACTACATTTTATTCAAAATGTCATTTCCACCACATAATGTGTTGGGAATATTTGACTTTCAGAGTAAAATGTGTATGTGATGCTTGCAAATGAACACTTAAAGGGATACTCCACCCCAAAATGAAAATTTTGTCATTAATCACTTACCCCCATGTCATTCCAAACCCATACAATCTGTAACGTCACCATAGCGCCATTTTGGAGAATATCGCTGCACACAAAATGCGGACACTCTTCTGTGTCAGCATCTCCACAGGGATGTGCTGTTTGCGTTCAAATCAAAGCGTAAATAGGCATAGAAAACGTATCCTTGTTGCGCGGCTGACACAGAGTAATGTATGCGTTTTGCGTGCAGAGATATTCTCCAAAATGACGCTACGGTGACGTTACGGTGCCGAATTGTTGAATAAAGTCGTTGTATTTCCATACAAAAAGTATTCTCATTGCTTCAAAATGTTATGGTTGAACGACTGATGGCAGATGGAGTATTCTGACGATGTCTTTCATACTTTTCTGGACCATGGCAGTGTAATTTACCAGGCAGTCAATGGGACAGTCACAAGCCTCCCAGTTTTCATCTAAAATATCTTAAATTGTGTTCCGAGGACGAACAAAGCTTTCACGGGTTTGGAACGACATGGGGGTAAGTGATTAATGACAAAATTTTGAACCCTTTGAAGTACACTGGGCCAAAAGTTACCCAATATGTGGTTAATGAAACTCCCATTTATGATGTTTATTGTGAATAAAAGCTTCCAACCCAATTCTCAGGAGGAAATGTAACTTTTTATGGTTTGCTGACTTGGTAGAAAAATCATATGATTTGATTCATACAAAAATTCCCATGAGAGTGTGTTAGATGCATATTGGCTGTACTCTTGCTTTTGTGGGTTGACTAAACTGCTCTCTATCTCTCTTGTCTCGTGCATGTTGATGTATGACTATGCATACATTCCTATTTCTTTACGTGTGTGTCAGCAGTAAAGGTGGACCGTATGTTTCGGCAGGGCGGACATTAAAGCCAGTCATGCACACACATGTGCAGATCTGTGTGGTGCAGCTGTCGACCTGTTTGTTGAGAGTCTTCCTCTCCTCTCTTCTTTTCTTCTTCTTTCCTTTGGGAAAGGCCATGTCGTCCTTTACTTCAAAGAACATTGATTTATACCTGCCTTAATAGTACCGGAGAGAGAGAGAGAAACAAATGAAAAAGGGACGGAGGAAAAAACATGAGCTCTTCCCAAATCTTTGTGAGCTTTGCCGTCTCTATAGACTAGTAACGACGGTCATGAATTGTGCTCTGACCCCGGAGTTGCCTCTTCTTCTTCCTCTCCTCCTGCCTGAGAAATGAAAGATGTGTCCCCATCGATACGCACTTGAACATCTGAAACCCTGTTCAATGCCACAATTGTCCCTGAACTTTTTTACTGTTTGCCCACACATTGATTTACAGCCCTTTATCCACATACAAAAATACACCTGGTAACATATTTGGAGATGGAACAAAGGGATACTTAGTCTGAAGGATTTAGTTTAGTCTTCTGCTGTTGTCTCCATCATGAGCCCAATACTTTGCTTTTTTCAAAACTCAGATGCTCATTTTTCTTTCTTCTTCAAATTTGAAATGTAAATTCATGAGACATGTGACTTTCAACCCATTACTTTTCTGGATTGCTCCAGGACTTATCTCATGTTTTTGTATATGAAAAAAAAATTCAGTGTGGTATAATTTTTTTCAAAGCTTTTCAGTGTCTATAACGTTTTTATCATTTTGAGCATTATCAACTCTGGATGATGAATAGTATAAAGCCCAAAGGGTCTTCTTGTCTGTGTAGCACACTGTTGTCAGGAACTGTGAACATTTTAAGTTAGGTAGGTCATCTTCAGCTGTGAGTCCCAAAATGGGGTTAACAGGTTAACCACATGCTAATATTAGAATCAAATCTAAACATTAGACCTGTTGAGCCAGTTCATTGGTGGCCATTTTGGTAACAGGCTGCTAATTTAAGGACAAAATTGTCAAAACTATTCGCTAAATTTAAAACACAAAATAAATCACACAAACACACACAAAAATAGTTTTTATTTATTTTTTTTTTTTTTTATAAATGTTCAGTAAAAAGGTATTTTTCAGCAATGTCCATGTGCACAAGGAATCTGAAACAAATCAACCAACTACCTGTGATGCTTTTACCAACAAGCTAATTGGCTCTTTTATCTGAAAGACAAGACTTCCCATTTATGGGTCTCTAGCGTTTGTCAAGTCTCGTGTGTGTGGTTCAAAAAATGTTTGCTAATTATGTGCCACATAAGTGACTATTAACAAATTCGCCGTGAAGTATGTCTTAAATCTGTCACTTGCAGTTCTTTTACAGTTGCTAGACGGCTGCCAAAAGGGATCCAAAATTAACACTTAACTTGTGCCAAACGTAAAAAGTAGCTTTGCAGAGTAAAATTGAGTTATTTGCCAGTTGGCTGGTAACTTTATTTTGGCAAAGTACAAAACCGTTGTCATACCTTGATCAGCCCACTATACTCTCCTAGTCATGGATGCTTTTCTTGCCCTCATGTTTTTAAAAAAGTTCTATAGCCGAGAATTTAGTAGTTATTTAAAACCAACCACTTATTGTTAAAAGAGCTTCTTTTGCTATTTGATACATGCAGGTTTAACATCACACTGATGTTAAAGTTTATCACTTCTACTAACAGCATGCAGAATTACCTCCCACTACCTTTCTCGTCTTTCATCCATCCATCTCTCCCCCTCTCCTCACCTACATGTTGCTGCTCCTGTTGCATTCCGCAAAGCCGTATTTCATTCACACACCGATGAACTGAACTCCCTCTATTCCCTGTGAAAGACTGCATTGGCTTCCTGTATTTGTGGCTTCTGGCTGGATTGGGAGTGAGTTACAGTAGGATAAGTAGCGCAGGTCTAGTGATTACAGATAAATACACAAGTAGGGAGAATATTGTGTTCATTAAAAGTGCTTGATGTAGCTTCACAGAGCCTGGGAATTTCATAGAGCAGGAAAGAGGCAGAAGGTTTGGAGGATTGGACTTAATCCCTAATTCAATATGGGAACAAAGATTTGTTTCCTTATGGTTTACGTAGATTGAGTCCACCATTCTGAATCCGCAACCCCTCTGAGCCTATATCCACCTCTGTTCCCATTTACTGTCATGAGACCTGTCTTACTGTGGTTTAGTTTAATCAAAAACATATTTTTTAAATGTTTTCCTGCACATGATCAGGTTTCAGGTTGTGAGAAAACTCAGCATGAACATTGTTTTTGTTCAAGGTGTGTCTGAAAATACAGATGATGTATTTAATGTCAACATGAATTCAGTTTGATGCGTTTGAAGTGAAACAAATATTCAGTGAGAAAAAAATATAGGGTGGGACTCACAAAGTTTATCTTTTGCAAATTAATTGGATTGTAAAATATGACAGGGATTGGAAAAATAGAGGTTGGTTATTACATGGTTATTAAAGAGTTGTTACATGGTAATAACATGATTATTAATACAAGATAACTGGCAAGATAAACATTGTGCATGTAATGTTTGATAATAAGTTAATTAAGAATATATAGGGTCAATTTTCTTGATTTTTATATCAAGGAACAATGAGAATCAAAAACACTAGGTTTTGTGTATGGCACGTAAGAGGGTTTGTTTGCTTCTCTTTGGAAATGCTGTATCAGATTTAATTTTGCTGGCAATGAGGGATTGACATCACTTCCTGTGCCCTACTCCAGGCCATTGGCCTGTTACCAAAAGTGTCTAGGAATCAAGTATTATTTTTGGAAGTTTCTAGCTTCAGTTTAAGTGGGCACTTTAGGGGTAATTTGAGTACCCTCAATGCCAGAAATGTTCTTGTTTTGAATTTCTACAAGAGCATTTCCTGCCTTTCCATGTGACCTTATAACTCTTCGCCATGTTTTACTCACTCTTTAAATTCAATAAAGTCTCTGATAAACTGCTTCTGCTGTTCTTTCTGAATCAATTACCATGCTCAAACGCTGCTTTGAGTATCTGCGGTTTGAGATAACCCTCTGTTATTTTACCCTGAAGATTTAATCTGCGTGAAAGCAGAAATAATTCTCAGAAGAGCCGTGGACATAAAAGCAAACTGTGGCGTATTAGAAGTGAAGTGAGAGGGACCTGCCAGAATCCCTCTCCACTTTCTGCTGTCTGTTAAAGCAATACTTCAAAAGTCCTCATTTACTCTCCCTCGCATCATTCTGAACCTGTGTGAGTTTCTTTATTCTGTGAAAAAGCAAAAGAATAAACTCTGAAGACTGTCCGGGTTGTTGATTTCCACCAAATTACAATGAATGGGCACTGAGCATTTCCATCTTAAAAAATGATTAAAAAAAAGATTATTTACTAAAAATCTGCACATACTCCCTTTTCTTGATGTGTCCATGAGAGTACAGTAACAATGTCTAGTTTATGTAGAAATTGTACAATTTTAATTATAAAACGGATAGTTCCGGTTCTTGATTCTGATTGGTTGAACCGCGTTCAAAGCCGTTGTAAATTACACTACAAACCTACACCTTTTTTTACTTTGTTGTTGCTTAGTAACCACTTTGTTCCAACCATAGATTCCAACCACAACTGTTTCTGTGGAACTACATTGTTTGGTGGAAGAATACTGTTTTTCTTAATATCTTTACACTTTATTTGCTCTGTTTTATTTTGTGATTTAGTTGAATTTATAACAGCTAAGGGGGTTTTAGGCACTCCCCTTTGCGTTGTGCCTAACACGCCCCTTAGCTGTTATATACCCCACTGCTCCGGGTGTGTGTGTGTTCACGGTGTGTGTGTGTGTGTGCACTTAGATGGGTTAAATGTAAAGCACAAATTCTGGGTGTGGGTCACCATACTTGGCCGTATGTCACGTCACTTTTCACTCACTTTATAAATTTGCTGTTAACCACGGCTTCTTGGGACTTATTGCTTTAATCAGATCTTTTAAAATAATCAGTTGATCAAGTTCATACAACTGGTCTGAAATCAGATAGATTTTTGGTGAACTGTTCCTTTAAAAGGTGGTTTAATCCTCACACAAAGCTATCATGTGACTTCAGAAGACTTCTACAAGTCTACTTTATGACACTTTAATGGTGTTTTTACTCCTTTGAGCCTGAAATCTTGAGTTCCCATTCATTGTAATTGTATAGAAAAGAGTGACCACAGTCTTCAAAATTTCGACTTTTTTTAACCTACTGAAGAAAGTAAGTTTGAATCAACAGGGGCTTTCGTTTTGTTGTGAACTATTTCTTTAAAGCTCTCCTGTGCAACAGAAATGTTTTTGGGCCACATCAGGTGCAGGGGTTCTTCCTTTCGCTTCTCTCATTTCATCTCTCACTTTCTCCCACTCGCTCTGAACGCTCTGAATAGTTTCTGTGTTGTACAGTATGGAAGCTCACACACGTGGTCCCACGTAAAGCACTGGAAAGTCATGCGTCGATGCTTCTCACTGCATGAGCTCAACGGGGCGGCACACACGTGCATGTGCTCTCTCACACTCTTACTTTTGTACACACACACTACTGTGCTACCATCTCTGTTTTCTGCTGTATCGTCTCATTTGGTCAGAAAAGTGTGGGAGGTCGGTTTTGCCTACAACCTGCCATTCAGGTCATTAAATTGGCAACTGTGACTTCGGACACTGTTTGTGTTTCCCCACCTGAGAATTTGTGACAGGATGTGTGTTTGGTTTCTCTGTACAGAGGTGCAAATGCAGTATTTTTGCAAGTAAGCAAGATAATGATGATGGTGGAGATAGAAGTGAATTTACTGTAAATGGCTGGGAGCTGTGTGTGTGCTGTCAGAAATGTGTGGTGTAGACCCAGTTACAGATGTGGTGTGGGTTTGTCACTCAGCATCAATGAAACAGGTGCATGTGGGCGTCAGTAACACATTTGTCTTTGCAAGGCAACACAGGCTTTGGCAGATTGTCACGAATGTTTTTTTCCCCCAACACAGTATGTGTTTACATTACACAGTTGCTCTGAAACTATAAAAGGTATTTGTGAGAAATACATATTGTTTATGGTGTCAATGTTTGGCTTAGTTTGGGTCATTGACAAATAGGTGTGCGTTATAAAGAAAAGTTTTTATTTACTTAAAAGGTAATGTGGTAAAATTATTAAGTTAAAAGCAGTAACATATTTACTAGTGATGTAAATTAAATAATGAAGACAACAGGTTAAGTAAAATATAATGAATATGTAATACCCGGTTTCACAGACAAGGCTTAAGACTAAAATGCATGTTTGAGCTGTCTCAACTGAAAAATCTTGCTCTGACATATCTTAAAATATGTCAGTGTCATTTGTTCTGTGTCAAAGATGCAAACCTGTAATGTTTTCTTCTAAGGCATTTTTGTAAAAGTTGC
>SCHK01027971.1:0-14774 GCA_004124795.1 Poropuntius huangchuchieni
GACACTTAAGACTGGTTTTGTGATCCAGGGTCACATATGTCTGCCGTTTAGACGCTGAAGCTAAAGGATCCATGTATTTGAGATTCCCACAAAATGTGTTTTTGAATTTAAAAACTTGAATTTTGAGAAGCAGAGGAATGAAAAAGAACGCAGGGTCTCGCAACACATTATAAAGCTTGTTTAGAACTTAATCTATCTTGATGTGGNTCACAAAATGTGTTTTTGAATTTAAAAACTTGAACTTTGAGAAGCAGAGGAATGAAAAAGAATGCAGGGTCTCGCAACGCATTATAAAGCTTGTTTAGAACTTAATCTATCTTGATGTGGCTTTTTAAAAGAGGCACGCTTGAACAAGTCGGCGCATTTGAAAAGTAGTGCCACGCTCAAATACCGCAATGTACTAACGCGTGTTTAGAAAAATAAGTAAAAAGCACAGAGCAAGTAACAACACGTTGCCAGGATGGTAGGATTTTGGATGCGTTTAAAATCCTGTAACGGCAATTGCCAGAAGAAAGACATTTGCAGTAGTCTAGCCTTGAAAATGTTAAGCTACATAGAAGAGTAAATTGTGGAGAAAAGGCTTTGTTTTTCTTTTGTTATTACTCGTGAAGCAGCCGGATCGGACAGTTGTCATAATGTGGTGTACAAAGGACTCGTCATCCTATGGCACAGAGCGTTTTAACACACCTAGAGGCAATGGCGCCGTGACCTTTTGAGTTTTTGTGAGGCAGGTCTTGGCTAGGAGGACCAGAAGCTCAGCCTTGTCATATTAAACTACGTCCTGTTAATGTATGTTTTTTGACTTTCTGACCCCACATTTCAGTACACGAAATCAAACGTCAAATCTCAAATTCATATTAATAATTCCTAATTAACTTTTGGAGGACTGACTTGGTAAGCTGATTTTTTGCAGTGTTGAATGTGCAAAGCGTGTGCCAAAAACCTCACAAAAGAAACAGAAAAATGATTATACTCTCTTTTCTCTCTCGTAGGCCTACAGATGTTTTCGCACATGCATATAAACATAGAAGCCTAATCTATCTCGCCCCATTTCTTCCTCACAGGGTTCGTCCTCTCTCAGAGTCCCTAAATGATCTTTTCAGAGAAGTCTCCCACTTACAGAGGCGCATCACAGATCTTAACAATCGCCTAGCAACCCTGGAACCCTTTCTCCGTCATCATGGTTACCGTGAGGAGGGGGAGGAAGGAGGGGATGGCAAGGAACCGGCTCCTCAGAGTGCGGGACCGAGTCAAGCGAAGCATCCACGGCGCTACGTGGTTCGAGTGGTCCGTCCTGTGAACAGGGTGGTGAGAACCAGACGAGTCAAAGTGTCCAAAAATGGAAGGGTTAAAGCGAGCGAGAGTGAGAGCGAGAGGTAGAGGGACAGATGAAAGATTTGCAAATATTATAATCAAATGCATTAATGTTATTCAGGAAATATCTTTTAAATTGGGGATAAAGTATACAGTAATTCACATGTTAGAAATGTTAGTATACCACAAGCGTGCGTGCATTCATTTTCTTTTGTCTGTACTCCTTCACGTTTGGGTCTCAAAGGTGCGATTAAAGTTCCCTGGCAGAAAAGCGAATGCTGGGAATGTTGATTGTGGAAAACCTTCCCAGCAGGATAATACCAAATGAAAAAAAAAAACTTGAGAGTAAAAACAGACACTCCAGCTCTTTCCAAACAAAGCTAAACAAGGATGAAGCCATATACAATCAGTTATTATTTTCTGTGGAGAATCTTCATTTAGGTATTGGTATCCAGAGACGTGTGTGACAGGAATGAAATAATGAAATAAATTTGAATACTTTAAAATATAATTCTTTCAATGTGTGTAGTTTTTTTTATGACTGAATACTCATTTTCTAATTGTGCTCAAATATTGAACTAAATGCAGGGGTTGGTTGACACAATATTAATTCTTTGTTGAATATCTCTGGATGGAACATATTAAGAGGCCTTTCACAGTGCCTAATTTATGACCAATCGCCACTGAAACAACACACTGTTTCACATGTGTGTCTGACTGTGCATACTGTATGTAGAGGTAAGCATGTGGTTATGTTCTGCATTATTAAATTATTGTCATGTTACACTCTATGCATGCCAACCATCTCCATTCACATGCTTTTCATAAATGATGTCAGCCGGGTGGCATAATTTCTCTCGGGCTTCCAAATCTTATATTAAAATATGGTTTTAATATTATACGTCCTATTGTATAGCTACCACACATTAACTCACATATGCATTTTCACACTCTCTAATAGAGAACAGCAGTATGCTGCTCACTAATAGGCGAGTCACTAATGACATTAATTCCTTTAAAAAAAATACCGAACACTAATTACGAACATCTGCATTGAGGAACACAGTTGCTTATAATGTAATTCAACGCATGCTAGCTAGAACAGATTATGGACTTTTTTTGTGCTCTTATGTAACAGTCAGAATCATAGTGGTGTAATTTTAACAGCTGAAAACACAACCCATAGCGCCTCTATCTCTTCAGATGCGAGTGAGATGAGTGTTATGTAACTCCGGCCGCATGGTGGCAGTGTTGCGTCGGTTACTTCGCCGCGCGTTATTTTGACAGTAGTGAGTGCTTGAAGTCTGTTTTTGGTCAACACAGGACTTAAAAACGATTACCAATATAACTTTACACTTAAAGTTTGCTGTTAAGGACGTGTGACGTAATATCGGTAAGTTACGTATGAAAAAGCAACTCTGTCTCACGTAAACGAGCGCCCGTCATTCGTTATCAGTCCTTCTTTAAATGAACGTGAAAGCTGCGACTTGCTTTAATTATTGAATTAATCACTTTCTGAATCCCTCTATGTATGTACCTGTCACTCCTTCCTTAAACGTCCCTGCTTGCGTTTGGCTCTCTTCATCTTTTTTTTTTTTTACCCTTCTCCCTGACGCCATGGACACGTGTGGGTGTTGCTTATCATCTGTACTTGCTGTTTCTGTGTAATATGTTGTGTAGCACCAAAACCAAGACATAGTATAGTACACATCTTTCTTTTTCTCTCTCTATCTTCCTCCCTCAGTCACTCTCTCTCTTAGTTTCTTTCTTTCTCTAAAGGTCCAGTTGCTAGGTAACAGTTAATTGTCAAGAAATAGTTACATGTGTTGCAATGTATTCTGTGATTGGCTGCTTTAAGGAAGCGTGTGAGAGAAAGAGAGAGAAAGGGGAATGAAAAAGAGAGTGGGGGAGTGAGACAGGAATAGAAAGAGTAGGTTTGTGAAATATTGAATTGCAAATGGTTTTAAAATAAACAGCTATTACTTTAAAAATAAACAGCATGTACGACATGCTCGTGATTAGAAACAGCACTTTCATACAGGAATCAATAATCAGAATATGTTCGACATGAATCGATAGGTACAGAAATGAGAGATGAAGTCGGTGACATCAGTATTTGCTTGCAGTTTGTTCATGATGCAGTGAACCAGACGTATCCAAGGCAACACCAGTGGCTAAGAAGCTCTCATTCACGTTCCATGTGCATTATGTCACGAAGCAAACCTAAGCTTGTGTTGAATAGTCAGTGTGATTATCAAATAATACATAAGAAACACATTTCACAATTTTCATATTAACATTGTGAAAACCAAGTGAGATTCATATTTGGCACATGATGACACAGAAAAAAAAAAGGAGTGTCACCATTTTCTCAGATTCTCGCTGCTGGAGATGTATGGAAAATCACAGAAGGACTATGAGGCTTGAGATATCTCCCTTTTATTTTGTTTTTAGTCAACACTGTTTTGTACAAAGAGACAGAAGAATATATCTTAGCACTTATTTTCACACTGTGTCTGTATTCTCAATAGCTTAAGTATTGTGAAATGTCTCATTAAATTATTATTGTAGTCTTAACACATGTAATCTCTCTCTATACAAAAACAGAAAAAAGAAACCATTTTGTCATATTTACAGAATCTGTACAGTTCTGATCCATAAGTAACATTTAAAATAAGTGGTTAAAATACAAGAAGGACAGAATTGAAGACAACAGAGGTGTAAATTTTGTCTTAAATTCTGGTTCTCGGATGCTATTAGAATGGCACTGTGCTCCTGGTCCAGTGGTCTAATAACTTTTCCCCATGTGGCTATAAAAAATCTTCCAGACAAAAATGTATCTCAAATTTCATTATTTTAAATATTTGTCTTCATATATTAAAAGGCTATGGAAAGGGGACGTAATTATTTACAGCAGACATAATAGATAACCATTGCACTGTGCTCTGTTTCCTTTTCACACACACACACACACACACACACACACACACACACGTGCACAGACAAATGTGCACACACAAACACCTGCGCGCACACTTGCCCACTCACATACAGAGGTAATCAAGCATATGATTTCAGATACATGTACAATCATATGTGACGTACCTTACTGGGGAGGGCATTAAAATGACAAACCAGTAAAATAGAGTCAAACTAGTGTAGTCTTATCCTACCAGTCATAAAGAAAGAGATTAGTTCAAATGAGAATGAATGAAAAGGGAAATAAAACACTGAAATAACACAGAACACTGGCTACTATCCTTCCGTCCTTGTCCACCCATTTTATCGGCCCACCACCTCTCTTGTATCTTCTGCTTCAAATGTCGTCTCACACTTAACCTGTGTTTATCAAATGTTATATTAGCGTGCTTTTACAAGGCCACATCTTTAAAGTGAGAATTAAAACTGGAAAGCTTTTCAGGAAGAGCAAAGGCATCTGTCCCTGACACTCACACACTCAATCACACAATACTACTTCTACATAGTACTACTACTAAAAACCATAGGCTCGACTCTGCGGTACAAACACAGAGATTGACAGGAAATGCAGTGGTCTAAGTCTGTTACCACATCTATAGCTCTTAAAGCAATGCCACACTGTTATGAGATATCTTGTGAGATATCTTTAAAGGATTTACTAAATAAAACTAAAATGAGAAAAACAGACCAAGCATAAAAAATATTAAGGGTACTTTAGAAAAATGGTACCATGCAAAGAAAGGTATCATGAAAAAATCTTGTGACAAAAAAAGACAAAATTAGCCTTACGTGGACACAAGAATGGTCTTTAAAAATTATGCTTAACTAATGGCAGTATTCCTGACGAAATCTAGCAATATCACCCACATTTGGGATTGCCGGTTATTTCCTTAACGAGTTATTATTCCATACATATCCATGTTCAAAGATCTTATCAATTCATTGGAAACAGCACATCTATTGTACAACCCGAACCTGTATGATGCACAGTTTATCAACATACTGCACCCACAAAGAGCAGGCATGATATCGAAATAGACATAAATGTATGAAACGCTAAAGATATGGCAATAAATAAGTAAAAGACATGCATGCTCATCTTAAACACAAACTCTTACACACAAAGACAACTGAGTCAAAAAAGAATGTGGCAGAAAGTTAAGATAAAAATTCACAAATCGATAGCTATACATCAATTATAAACCGAATATTATAAATATTGTGCTTAAAGTGGAGATCTGTTTGCTAACAGTTCATTCACAAAGAAAATGTATAAAGAAAATCTGCAATAAACACAACAAATTTCAAGTAAAGGATTTTATCTAAGCTGTGGGCCAAAAGTTCAAAAAATGACAATGTCTTCAGACTGCCCTGCCACGAGTTCATTGGTGGTTTCGAAAACGATGGGGAACAAAAAGTCATAAATACTTGCAACGAACCTCACATGGCTCTCATTTATCCAATTAAATGAGTTCACTGGTTTATTGATTTAGGTAATTAGGCAATTTAGCTAAATGATATGTTTGTTTTTGCCTGTGCCCATCCAAAATTCCTGAGAAATACCTCTACTTCATATAAGTGGGTATTAAAACTGCAAATTAACATCAAATGGATAGGGGAAATAACTGGAGTCATCCCCTCCATTATCATGTCTTACGTCATTTAAAAAAAGCACTCTGACTGGCATAAACTAAAATATCTACAAAATTTCACTTCTCCTGTACAGGTGCAGTAAAGGATTGTATTAGCCTGAACAGCAGTAGGGAGGGCATAGAAAAATTCTTAATGTTTGTCCATTCGTTGATTTTTAACTGATACATTTTGCAGCAAAGTTGGATTGTTAACCTTTAATGTAATTCCTAAAATATCATCTAACCAATATGGTAAAACATAGATCTGTAGAGTTACATCCTTTCTGTCTATTCACTGTACAGAGTGGAAAAAAATGTATATTTACATAACAAAATGCAAGTATTGGCTGAGAATCTTGCAAAACCCTACATACTGCGTACCGGCTTCTCCACAAGGAAAGTAATGATAAGCATATCCAATACTAACTGCCTTCTAAGAAGAAACAAATCCATGACACAGTTATTATTTTGCTGCTTGATCAAAGACTTCCTCAGAATTGGGGGATGGTGGAGAAAAATAATTAATTAATTGATTTTTTTGTTTCTTTTTTGTAGAATAACACCATTCAAATGTAACGCCCCACGCCTCGACTCTCAGGGAGGATACTGTGTACTGTACAATGTTGTGCAAACTTCAAATATCCTATACTTCTATTATCAAAAGCTATTCGAATAATAATTTATCTGGTTTTCTTTAGAACCTAGTTCTCGAGATTAATACTAGGAACACATTTAGCCTACTTTAAGTCTTCTCAGTGCTGGATATTTCATATCAGTGCTTATACCATTAAAAGGAAGGTTCCAGAATAATATGAATCATCCAATGACAAGTCTGTGTGCAGTGACCAGAAAGTTACCATGGCAATATGACCTGTAAATCAGGTATTCTGTAAGTCTTGGTAAGGCACATAACGTGCTGTGTATTAAACCAATATTGTTGTAACAAACGGAACACTGTAAAAATAAGGTGATAATACATTTTCCTTCACAATGATATCTCAAGTACAGCTGAAGTACTTTGCAAATCATGCCTTGTACACACATTTTACAGCACTCCATACTGGTAAAATAAACTTGAATAATCAATAATAAAGAACCTTATGGAACCCAAGTTTGTCTACAACTCAATTAACAATCAAATAAGCTCAGTTGACAAATCAAAAAAAGCCTCCCGCAAAGTGGTTTGTTAACTAAGAACTGAAACTACAGTACAAATATATAACAGCATAAAACATCCAGAAACCAAGCCCAAATGGAACATCATAAACATTGTAATAATATATAATAATATTATTATCAGGAACATTATCAATACAATTATTGTAAGTTTTACCCTGTTGCTTAAAAAGAGTAACTGATTTCCATCCACAATTGTACAAAGGATTGTACACGGTTGTCTCCATCTGGATTGGCTGCTATTTTGATGTTAGGAGCAGGGAAATAGTGGGATATACAAAAAAAACAAGAGAATAAAAGAGAGGAATAAACAGATTTTTCCCCCTAATCTCAACTTTTTGACAGTGGGCAGGTCCCCTCTTTCTATTTACATACGTATGCTTGGCAGCGCGTGATCCGTATAACTTAAAGAAAGCATGAGTCAGTTCCTCACACACGGTTTCCTCTTCTTTTCGTGAGCATGAACGAACTAATTACACACTGCCTTTTCAGTTTTCTCTCAATCATCATTCCACATGTCCGTTGCCTTCTTTTCTGCATTTTTATCTGTTTCTGACTCCCCTCTTCAGACATCAGACTCTATACTGGAAAGCTTCTCGTAAACATGTCCGTTGCTCGAGCCATTGAACGGTCTCTGTCCTTGACCCATTCCTAACCCATCCCTTGCTGACAGCAGCTTGTTGTTGCTAGGTCCTCCACTGTGGTGGTTGCCAAGAGGCCCGCCCAGACATAGCTCCTTGGGGAACCGAGGGGCCACATTGGACAGCACCCCAGAAGTTGCGGAGGCAGGCAAATAGGAAGTCACCCCCATGGAGCCCCGGAAGTCAGCCCGACTGTTGTTGAGGAGCTGTTGCTGCTGCTGCTGTTGTGGCGTCTGTTGCTGCTGCGGCTGTGCCTGCTGCTTTTTGATGTAGTATGATTTGGCGCCGTGTAATAGACACTGGTCGTCGCCGAAGGTTGGGATGAATGGGTTCTGGTTCACCTTATCTGGGTAGAGAGATTTAGACAAGGAGTAAGTCCCGACCCCTCGGGTACCGCCCACACCTCCTCCCATCATGCCTCTATCCCTGTCCCTCATGTCTCTCTCACCCACGGAGCGACGGTGCAACCCACCTTCACCCCCACGGAATAAGCTAAATGATGAACCCCCACCCTTCCCTCTGTCCCCAAAATATGATGTCTCCCGCTCCCCTCCCGCATACTGCTCAAACATCTGGGCGTAGGGGCTCGTGCCCTCCATGTAGCGGTCTTTGTCTTTTAGGCTCACGCTTCGGGGTGGAGGAAGCATTGACGCTCCGCCACTGCCTCCAAACCCACCCATCCTGCCCGCCCCTTCCTTCTGCAGCTCTACAAATGTGTCATAAGAGTGCTGCCTGCGCAAAACCTTACCACCTGGGCCAAATTTCCGCCTCTGTACCTGGGTTTGGGCCCCTGTGCCTCCCCCTCCCTTTCCGCTCTCCAGAGGGTGCTTGCCCCCAGTTTGATCCAAGAGGAGGTGGTTGTCCTCACTGATGTCATACAAGTTGCCCGGTTTCTTGCACGAATCACACCGCTTGCAGGTGGCTGAACTAGGGCGGCTTGAGATTTGTCCACTCCCTCCACTGGTGCCCCCAACTCCCCCAGCAGCTGGATAGCTCCCAGCCCCGCCTCCCCCATGCATGCAAACTGGCTTATTTCCCCCACTTCCAACTCCTCCGCTGTGGCAATTGCGGCACTCCCAATCCCCTCCAGCCAACCCCCCAACCCCTCCGATGCCCTTTTCCCAGCATGCATGGCCCTGCTGCCCAGGCGATCCTCCTCCCATTCCACCCTTACATTCTGTCTTCTTGGATTTACCTTTCAGGAAATCTTCCATGGGAACCAAACTAGTGCACGCTCCCCCAGCACCACCGCTACTAACTACTCCACCGCAACCGCCTCCACCCAGTCCCACTCCTCCACCCATTCCTGGAGCATCACTTAAATCCAAATGCTCCCATGGGGATGCCCCTTCCTTGGCTCGAAACTGGTCCACATAGAAGTCCCTCAAATTCTCTTTGTCTCTGAATAGATAGGAGGTGCTGTTACCACCTCTCAGGCTCTTGCGCTCCACGGGTGGGGTGGCTGAGCGGTGTGCTTGTGTTGCTGGATGGTGGTGATGATGGTGATGGATTGTGTGGTGGGGACGTCTCCTGAAGCCAAGCTCAATCTCATCCTGCTCACGGCGAGACTTGGCAGAAGCGGGTCTCTTTTTTAGGCTGTCCCTGTACTGCTTGCGCCGTTTGCCGTGCCCCTCGAGGTTCCCGTAGGTCACGGTGTGAGTGGAAATATCGGACACGTCGGATCGAATGTTTCCGTCGTCCCCTCCTGATCCCACCCCACCTCCCCCGCAGTACCTGTCGTGTCCTGCAATAAACCCTGAACTGGATGCCCCACCTTTGAAGGAGAACTTTCCATATAGATCTGGCAGGCCGGACTTGAAGCTTGACTGGGTTGGGTGACCCGCAATCAGGTCAAACTTTTCCCTGTTCCGATGTGTCAGCGACTGCCGTGGCTGGGTGGTGAAGATGGGCGCTACCCCTCCCCCTAAGCTGTCACAATCGTACCCCCCCTCCAATGAACTGGCACTCCCTAAGCTACGAGGTCGGTTAGGCAGGGGACCCGACATACCGAGAGCCAGTTCGGATCCCGTGCCCCCATGGTGGTGTAGGTAATGATCCTGGTACAGGTTGCTGTCCTTCAGGTGCAAATTCCCAAAAGTCCTCTCCACCTCGCTTACATAGTCGCTGAACATGTTGTCCTCTGGCAGGTACGGTGGAGGCTTGCAGTCTGTGTGGCCTACTAGGCTGCGCCGGTGTTCACTGATGTCATAAACGGCTGACTCACGATGGCTGTAGTCCAGTGCGCTGCGAGGTGAACCATTGACCCCAGGCACAGAGGTCATGTTTTTGGCAGTACGCAACAAACGGAGAATGTTGGAGTGGGTGTTGTTCATGTTCATGTTCATAGTGGCTGATGGTGAGTTAAGGGCTGATTTGTTCTCTTCAATCTGAACACCATGGATGCAACTGTAGATGCCCTGTTGGACAGATAAAATGAGGGAAAGCAAAAACAAAGGAGAGAAGAAGGAACAAATAATGTGGGATTAGATTGTTGTTTAATGAAGTATAATTAGCAGCAAGCATTTTCACAATTCTGATGCAAAGTTCACGTTAAGTCTCAAGGCTTAGTCCTTTCAAGTCAAATCTCTTAGTTTTTATGTTTTTGTAATTACTGTTCTGACAGTCTTCTATATGCTGTAGTTTAATTTAGACAATTAAAAAAACTTATGGATTTCCTGTTTATCACATGTGTAAAAAAAGAGATTATTCATCATTGTCTTTAACCTTTTGACATTATGTGTACAAGAGCCCAGAAAGGAAAATGAGCGAGACAGAAAGGAATGAAAGGAGAAGGGAAAAAAGAGCAAAATATGTTCAAAAAAGAGAAACGGCAGGGGTGAGAGAGGTTCTGATTAATGATGGCATGGTGACAGGGTTGCAGTAACTCTGTGGTTTTGAATGCCTATCAATGTCTTCAATCAGTGTGATTAAAATTCAGCTGACACCACTATGTCTACTCCTCTGTCTCTCCTTCATCACTGCCATGACAAATTAATTATACAATATTCTAATAAACCTCTCCAGCTCATTCACCAGTGATGCAGATTTACTGCATTTTAATCCATTTATCTGTGTAGTTTTGGCTGTATTTTATCAAACTCATTTCTTAATGGCAAATATGTTATTGTAAAACTGGCTTGAAGTCAAAATACTTCATTATATTTTAAACTGCTGGGTGCTTCCATTTATACCAAGACTTGATAATGTTGTGATACATTATAATGGAATGTGTTTTTTTTTTTTTTTTTTTTTTAAATATACAAACCAAGAAAACCATTTCATAACAAACAATATATGAAACATGTGAAACAAATAGAATTCTCTTCAAAATATTTCAAAGGGTAAAGGTTACTCTTCTACTGGCGATCCATCCCTCTAGTGAGGCAACATGTCAGAAATGTTTCCTGTCTCACTCTTAGTCACGCTTAGTGTCTGTCCACTCGTGTGTATTTTTTTCCCCTCTTCTCTTTATGTTCCTCTTATCTTCTCTACCTTCTGTCTTTTTTTAACTCAGGCCATCCTGCCCACTGTGACTCTTATTCTCATTCATCTCCTGACCCTTCAATCCGATTGGGTTAGAACATATTCTTCATTCAGTGTTATCTCATTTTTCTTTCTTTTTCCTTCCTTCTCTTGAGAGGTGCCTTTCTCTCCCATTTTGTGTTGCTCCCCCCACTTTTCATTTTAGACTCTTCTTACCCCCACCACAGCAACACAGCTTTAGCTGGTGTTCAAACACAGATCTACATCTCAAAAGGAAATATATCTAGTAAGAAAATCGGTTTCCTATGTTTGTACTCGTAGCTGAGAAAACTGGTCATACAAATTGCCCTTGTGGCTAGCAGACTAATATAGCAATTTTTTTTTTATCCTTTTAGCCTCGATCATTTGTGAACTCAGGTAAACCCAGGTTTATGTTTGAGTCACTCGACAGTTTGGTCACATAAACTGATATTTACTCTCTCTGTGTTCATCCCCGCCATTATGTGGGTCATGGCACCATTCCAAATCACTTGAGGCATGATTTGATGTCCGAATGTCTGGAATGAGAGACCTTTGCTTTGCCCTGTTAGCTCAAGATCAGGGGTCTGATTTATAATTTTACATATGTGCAAAATGGCCATTGAAAAGTATGTTCACCCTTTCCCCCACATACATCAGAACAAAAGAAAAAGAATGCTTTAAATGTACAAAAATAAATATGTACCATACCACAAAAAAAATGTAGTTAAGCCCTCAAATCAAATTGATGGTTTATCATCCATCCATAATTATCATGGCTTTCTCAGCATAAAAATCAGTGTTGATATAATTCTAATGTGAAGGAAATGTTTATACATTTTGCACATTTTATTTAAAAAAGTTATTTTAATTATCTGCTGATGATAGAAAATAGTTTTACTCTGCAAAATCAATTTCTTAATCATTATCTTTTTTTTTTTTTTAATAACATGCTTTGGTAAAAATACTTAAAACAGTAAATTCAACAAAGAGTGACTGTTTATGCTTAAAACTATAAAAAAGTCATTTTCAGATGGGTTAAGAATATACATATTCAATATACTTTTTTTTACTTTTTTTTTAATACATAAATTTGCCGTAAAATAAAATTTTATGAGACTTTTTTATCTCACAATGCTTTTTTTCTCAGAATTGTGTGATACAAACTCACAATTATGACTTTTTTTTTCTCAGAACTGTGTGATGTAAACTTGCAATTACGAGAAAAAAAGTCAGAATTGTGAGATATAATGCTTTCTCACAATTCTTACTGTTTTTCTGAATACTGCGTGATACAGATTCGCAATTCTGATTGTTTTCTCCCAATTTTGAGATATAAAACTCGGAATTGCGAGAAAAAAAGTCAGAATTGTAAGAAAGCATTTTACCTCACAATTCTTACTTTTTTTTTTTCTTAATTGTGAGTTTACATCACACAGTTCTGACAAAAAAAGCATTGTGAGATAAAAAGTCTGTTACTTTTTTTAGTTTTTAATTCAGTGGCAGAAACAGCCTTCCATTAGTGCTTGTGTATGATTTGTTTTGCTTTTTTACTTTTGACTTTGTAATCTTTATTGAAAATGTTCAAGATTGTTTTTTTGTTTTTTTTTGGTAATTGTTACACTTTGATGTATGTTAAATTGGTCAACAAATCTGTCGCTACCTAGGAAAGGAAAGAAATTTTGACAGGATAATGAGACAGAGATGCGGATGAAGAAAATTATTATTAATCTCTCTTTTCTGTTCTCCTAATCTCCAAACCTTCACGAACTCAACAGGCTGCTGGCTCCTGAATAATAGTAAAATCTTGGTGTTTGTTTGTCTTTAGATCAAAAGTGAATCTACCACTCACCCTGCTAATGGAGAAGGTGACGCCAGGCTTGCCCGAGCACACACCCATGAAGCAGAATCGCAGTTGCCAGTAGAAGAGGTGCTCTGCGATGAATGTGATAAGGGACAGGGCCATTGCAGCTCCCAGCATGTAGAACACACCTGCCATGTTGTCTACATCCAGCTGACTGCTCATCACCTCATTTTTCTCATTGTGGCAGATGCCAGTCAGCCACAGGGCCTCAAGTTCCTCCATCTCACCTGCAAAGAAGGAGAAAAAAAAGATTGCACTCTCTAGGATTTGAATGTGGGTTAGAAAGAGAGTGATTGTTTGTGCATCTTTTTCTTTCTGCCTCTCCAGCTGTGTGTTTTGTGTGTCTGTGGGCTTCGAGTGCTCTCGAGCTTTACTGTTAGCAGACGTGTCTGTTCACGTTTGTCTATCCGTGACGATTTCAATGCGTTTCAGCACTGCATTTATTTAGAGCCCCCACAAAACTCTGCACAGTAAACAAATTACAGCCCCTGTGAAGTGTAACATTTGTCATAACAGATTAATCCAACTCACACACACACTGAGCTCTGTTCACATTAATGATTGCTTATGGGAGTCACTTGAGATTTGGTTCCCAGCTCTAATAAGGGCCCTGAGGGGCCTGACAGCCCGCATAGGAGGGACAGGATCAAACTCCAAAACGCCATTCGGTGTTCTGCAGGTCTGTCTTTAGGGACAAATGCAGATACACACGAATATACTTTTTCTCACACTAAAAAACACACACATGCATCCATTCAGTGCCTGCAGTTCTATGCCACACTGGGAACTGTAGTCGGGGACTTCAGCCTTCAAATCCGTCAAAAACCCAACACCTATGTGAGGGTGAATGTGCGCGCGGGTGTTCACATGCTGTGCCGGTGCATTCATGTGTACCTACATGTATATGTCACACAGTTGATACCTTCCCAGTGTACTTTTGAGATAACACAAGCGCCCCCTTGACACTTGCAAATAGGACTCTATTCCTGCT
Organism: Poropuntius huangchuchieni; assembly: GCA_004124795.1. Taxonomy (NCBI): domain Eukaryota; kingdom Metazoa; phylum Chordata; class Actinopteri; order Cypriniformes; family Cyprinidae; genus Poropuntius; species Poropuntius huangchuchieni. The sequence goes on from SCHK01027971.1 coordinate 14,098, forward strand.
CCTGGATCATATGCTGGCTTATATAACAACATGTGATACACCCAACCGTACCTTTCCGATTCCATACTGTTGTCGGTGTGGCGAACCAAGGTGCACTGCCTGCTTGTCAATATGCATATGAACACTCACCTTGCCACTAATCTAATCTAACGCGTCCCGCTTGCTTGCCATAACCATGCATGCATGAGGAATCATTAAGTAGGGCATATGTATTATATAAAGGTATCCGATAGAATTTTCTATGACTGTGACCGTATACAGTATCAGAATCAGAATCTCTTTACAAAATGTCATCCTAAGTGTCTAAAACTGTTAACACTGTTTATGTGTGTGTGTGTGGGGTGCATAGGGCATGTTCTGCATGTGTCTTTGGATGTGTTCCAAACAGCTTGTCATCTCAGATGTTGTTTGGGGAAGAAGATGATTTCTAGAAATGGCTCCTGGATCTGGATCACTAGGAAAGCACTTGAATCAAACTGAATTAGAGATGTGGATATACACATATAACACTTTTCAATGCTGTACATCTGTTGCTGGTACAGTACAACTATTATAGTTATTTAGTACACTACATTAGTATATTATATACTAAATACAAATACAAATTTTAAAATGTAATTAATTTCCTGTGAAGGTAAAACTGATTTTTCAGCATCATTACTCCAGTCTTCAGTGTC
>SCHK01028151.1:966-16907 GCA_004124795.1 Poropuntius huangchuchieni
TAGTTTATGGCCCAAACCTGTAAACCCACATAAGAAAAGACCATTTCATTAACACGTGAAGCGACCAAAGTCTGAAGTTTTTGTTTTGTTGTTTTAACATGCTGCTTAGGGACGAGTAAATCTGAAATAGATGCAAACAGACTGTACTTGAGACAGGGCACATTATCTCGCAGGCCGTCAGATGAGTTGTTGCTGCTGGTGGAGGGGTGGGACTGAGGCAGGCTGGTCTGAGGGCTGGATGAGGTTCCTGGGGTGGAAACAGCCGATGCCTGCTCGCCTCCGCCCTCGGGAGACTCCACTTCATTCAGCTCACACTGCATACGCACCTCAAGGAGCTACAGACACAAGACAACGGTCATCAGATCTATACAACCATATGCACGTTGAAAGATGAAGACACAGATTTCCATGCATTTAATAGCCAAATAAATGGTTAAGGGGATGAATTTACATATCATAAAAAATATTTTATATTAATTTGAGTTCGATATTATTTTTAAAGGTAATATGCAAAGTCATATGTAAAGTAGGGGTGGGCGATATGGAAAAAACGTCATATCACAAATTTTTTTTTTTGAAATGTCACAATTCACGATTTTATCACCAATTCTTTGTCATGTTGGTTTTAGTATTTTGCAAGTCGTCTGAGCAGTACAGCCAAACTAATTTCTCTATTATAAAGATAAAGCCTTTAGAGGCCTTTGAGAGCCTTAATTAATTAAAAAAAAATAAGAACAAACATAAAGATTACAATTAGACATAATATACAAATAAAACAGTACTGGGAGCATTCAAGAAATTGAATGAACAAATATAAAAATAAAACACTATATAGACTGATTCCTAGTAAAGCAACTGTATTACATTTTTTAAATCAATAGTAGGAGTGATTTTTCTCTTTGTATTTTGTTGTTTTATTAACGTTAAAGGAATAGTTCACCCAAAAATAAAAATTCTGTCATAGTGTTTTATTTTTATACCATCATTTACTCACTCAAAAGTTGTTTTAAACCTGAATGAGTTTCTTTTTTCTGCTAAAAATAAATGCTATTTTGAAAAACATGGAAAACCAAACAGTTGCTGGTCCCCATTGGCTTCCATATTATTTTTTCCCCCACTATCACATTCAATGTGGACCAGCAACTGTTTGGTTACCTACATTCTTCAAAATATCAATTCACAATATTTCTTCAAAAGCAGATCGTGGAGACATTTTTATCATCCACAATCAAAAATCGCCATATCGCACACCCCTAATGTAAAGTCTAAAACCAGAAAAAAATCCTCTATAACTCCCATATAAAATTGAAGGACACCAAACAAGTACAAAATTAAGAAAATAAACAAAGGAACATCTGGCTGAAAACAAAATATAAACAGAAGGGACATTAGATTGAACTGCATATGGTAACACTGTTATTAACTGGTATAATGAAATATTAACATTTCTACATTTATATACACAGATTTTTCTTGTAAAGTGACTCACCAAATTAATTTCTAATTGAGAAATCTCTTGGGGAGCTTTAATATTATTAAATATTGCTAGTACAGCAACAGGAAGATATTCTCCAGGCTCGTAAAGATAAATAAGAGTTTTACCCACTATTAATTATATTTGCAATATTTATGTAGAGCTACTTCCATGTTCATTTATTCAGTCCTGCGGTGTGACACTTCCTCATTAAAAAACAAGGTTTTTAGCATTAATAAGCATAAATAAGTGAGAGCTTTACTCATTTGTGGGGGATGCAGCATATGGTATTCTAACTGTTGGAAACCATGTGTCAAAACAACTTAATGCTTAATGAAATATCCTGCAGTGTGCATACTAAACTCCATCTAAATCGGCTTTAAACAGCATTTTTCTAATTGCATTATAATCACTATGCAGTTTTTAGGACATCATATTAATATTAAGCGTTTGTCACGTAGCAGGACCATTTAAAATAAACTCGTGAAATGAAGAACATAAATCAAATGCTGACCAGCTGCATCTGTGTCTTTTTAAACTAATATCTTGTTCATTTTTCAACTACACTTATATACATCCCTGCACATTTACACAAATATACATGCATTTAAATGGGTCAGACCTGAACCACTTCGGTGGTGACTTCCTGTTTGCTGAACCTGTAGACTATGACATGAGCTGATACTCCAGCCACACAAAGCACACGGCTCTCTGGACACCAGGACAGGATCTGGATGGCGAACGGATCTTCATCCACAATTTCAGTGCTGGATTTCTCCTCTTTACCACGGGGCTTCTCAAACACCTTCGCTGTTTTCAGCTTATACAAAACCTGCAGCATCACTGACAGACAAAAGAACAAATTCAGCATCCTTATTAGTTGTTACTAAATATTTTTACAAATCCCTAGCAGATCTGATTAGCAAATCTGCAAACTTCAATTGCATTTTCTGATGTAAATTAGAGAGAAATGTGTAAAATATCTGCAAAATCTTGTTTTACTCTTGGTAGCTGAAAGCATAATGGCCAACTCAAAATAATGCTGTAGATTGTACTTGTGACATAAAACATAAAAATATGTTTTCTGAGACAGAAACTCACATGCTGAGGCATCCCAAAACTTGATCGATCCATCAGCATGCCTGTTGTTTTCAGAAAGAAAACAGAAGAAAACAATAACAGCCCTGGCGCCGAACAGAAAAGCATTTTTCCTTCCAATACCAAAAAACTATTTCCCTCTCTAATCCAATTATTATATGTGAAAAGGCTTCGGGACAACAAAGAATGTGTGCATGTGACAGATCACTTACCCAGTGATGATAATCTCTGAGAAACTTAGTGTTCCCTGGCCCCAGTTACCTCCACTTATGGGCCATTCCTGCATTAAAACACAGATTTGGATCACCCGTTTTAGGACTATCCATTTTCTTAAACAGCGGAGGGCAGAACATTACCTTCTTACTGAACCCTTGTCTCTTCTGTCTGGAGCCCACTGAGTAAAGTGCAGGAATGACTTCAGCTGGACAGTCTGCAAAATATTCACAGCAGGTCACCGGAGACTCGTGGATGGACAGAGGATACGGATTCTCAAAGATCGGATACCTGCGCAGAGAGGTTTTTATAAAACAGCTGCACAAACCAAGACAGTGTGTATAACGTTTGGCATTTACTCACCCAATTTGTGCAAGGTCTATGACAACCAAATCCTTCTCCAGCAGGACAACAACCGCATAAGGCTCCTGGAAATCTGTGGGGATACAGAAGGAACAATTATTTTAAACACTTAAATAGGACGTTTCAACAAAATATGACCTATTTTTCTTGTTTGTTTTTTGTGGAAAAAAAAAAAAAATTGTTTTTGATAAATGCTTCTCATTGCTAGATTTTTATTTTATTTTATTTTAGTTATTGTATAAATGCTACTTTACAGCAACAGCTGTCCGGTCTAAAAATCATAGCTCATTAAAAGAAAAGAAATATAAAGTTTTTTTCCCCTAATTATATTGGCCAACATAGAGCACTTTGTCTAGTTTTAATTTGTCAGTATTTAACAACAAAAATAAATACATAAATATAAATAACATAAATATATGTAATCTAAAAGTATATATAAATATTATAATAGTATATAAAAATAAACAAAATAATAATTATCAATAAACATAAGTTCTGTCTAGTTGTCCTGATTTTTATCTCCAAAAAAAACAAAAAAATTAATTAAATATAAAAAAATATACATGTGTATATATACACACATATATATATATATATATATATATATATATATATATATAACATATAAAAACAAGAAAAATGAATGCTGCTTTCTTTAATTGTATTTTGTTGTTTTTAAAGGCACTGTTAATTATACTGTAAATGTTATGGGAGAAAATCCAGCGATAGGTGGGGCAGTGACTTGCCGTTTGGATATGGGGTTTCACACAGCGTAAGGAAATCCACTATGGGGTAGTCCATCTCCAGCACTGCAGTGCTTTTCCCATGCATCACAGTCAGACAGGCTCGCCTACCCACTGTATCATATGACAAACCTCCACACAGTATCATGAATGGGTCCCTTAACAAAACAAATGAACAAATCTCATTTTTCCATGATGCAAAGAGAAGCCAAGCCGGAAGTGAAACAAATTAGTGCTTCATTCAGAAAGAGTGGAATGAAAATGATTAAAAGCAATACAAAACGTACTGTCATATTAGCTGTATATTTTATGTCAGTCTTCTGAAAAACATCATGTCATCCCTGTAAAACCCATAAAACCGAAGCGTCTACACCAGACAGTCTCTCGCAATGCAAGGTTGCACAAGTCTCAAACCAATGCATCATGCTCTGTTTGCCTCCTGAATGCAACCCTGAGTAAATGTACTGTCATATTAGCTGTATATTTTCTGTCAGTCTTCTGAAAAACATCATGTCATCCCCGTAAAACCCATAAAACAGAAGCACCTATACCAGACAGTCAACGTGTGCAATGCATCATGCTCTGTTTGCTTCCTGAATGCAACCCTGAGTTCAGCTTCCTCTGAGGCCTTACCCTGCCCTAGTAGTTTTGTACTCCACTTTCAAGATGGGTTTGCAAGGCTCCGGCTTCTTTCCATCCTTGGGTTGTTTACCTGGGAGAGAATATTGCATGATAAACAAGGTGTGCAAATAAATATGCCTTCTTGTATTTTTATTTCCTTTTCTATCACCAGTCTCTGTATATTCTTATCATGGGAATCACAATAAATGAAGTGTAGAAAACTTTAGGTACATCATGGTTCTAATTTGATTCCAAAACTATTTTCGGTGCATCTACATTCAGAATCATGATGCATTTGTAAACAGATTATTTTGCTTCATCCTTATTAAAGATTTTATTTTTTTAGTGAAAAAGCTGCATTATTAAAGCTGAAGGTTTTTGATTTTTTGGAGGTTGAAACACATTCACACAGTGAAACACAATGAAACACATTTTTCAGAAGCAGAAGTTTTCATGGTTGTATAAACTTCTATAGTGATGAACAACAACAACAAATATAATTTGCGCTCTCCCATTTACACCAAAAGCAAAAACCTATGATAATGTATCTATGACTTTACAAATGAGGAAAAAAAAAAGTGTAGTGAGATTGATTACATTGGTCAGAGAAGAGAACGATGTCAAATTTGCAATCACTCCCTTAGCCGCTGTGTTAGAAACACTCACGCAGCTAGTTAGCGTTAAAAATATACATAACTTTGTTAGATTTACAACATTAATAACTGTTGAAATGTGCCATCACAGTCTGTGAAAAGTATCCATAAGTAATTCATTCATAGGCTGATTACCTAAAAGTAGTGACCTGTTTGGAAACAATCATTTTTGTTTCATTGGTGCTGCTAACGGAGCTCAAATGACTTCACACTTCACCTCTACGGTCTTGTAATATTTATTCTGTGCTCCCTGAAGCGCTCAACCTGAGGAACTTGGAAGGGAGTTTGTTTGGGCAGAAGCTTACCATGCGGAGTAATGATCTGGGCAGGCTTGGCAGGAGCGCGTACATTCCATGTGGTAAGAGTGCCATCTGAGTGACTGCACACAAACTGTTTCCCCTCGTGATGCCAAGCCACAGAATGGATCGCCTACAGGCCAAACAAAAGATGAGTAATCAACCACAAGAGAAACCAGGTCAGGCAAACTATGGTTCATGGGTTGTGACAGCATATATGAGTCAACAATAATAAACATAACAAACAAACATCTTACTTCCGTTCCTCATAGATAACACACGCGCTTCTGAAAAAAGTTACTTCCTGTAGACTACAGTTGTTTATTTGAGTACTCAATAGATATATCAAGCGATCTGTCCATTTAGTCACATGTCACCATACGCATGGTACAAATGATTTTCAATGTTGTAAATAACACAAAGGTTACTAGAGTCCACTTCCCAAAAAAATACTATTTCAAATTTTTTTGATTATATCTCAATATGGCCATAAAATAATGATCATTATTATTACTACTAAAATAAAATATAAAATTAAAAAGAAAATATCCAATAAAAAAGAGGAGTATTTAAGAAGAATTTTATTTTACATTACAAATGTAAAATTACAATATTAATATTTATGGCCCTCTTAATTCATTCATTTTTATTTATTTCAGCCTTTCTACTTTGAAATGTGTTACTTGACATTTCTTAGTAATTTAATGTGAAATTTACTAAATTTAATTTTCCAACTTTTTTCTGTTTTTTACTGACTTTTGATGTGATGTGTAACTTTTAATGTTTAATTTAATGTCTTATGATGTGAACAGCAAGTTACAGCCAAAAATGTCACAACTAATACTAAAATTAAACATGTGAATGTAAGGATGGCTGGAAACGTACAGTGGTTAATGCATTTTAAAGTTAAGTTTACTGTATTAAAGAAAATAACAAGCAATTATTGTTGTGTTTTTGCGATCAATCACTACTGTCACATCTGCGTACTTGGAGTACATCCCATCTCTACTTGAGTCCTTCCTTTCCTTTCAGGGAATTTACAGTAGCTTTGCTTTAAACAATGCTCTAAGTTTGGCCCGAAATGAAATGTGACATCCAGTCAGGATGGGCTACTGGGGCCTGTCTCATAAAACAAGTTCACCAAATAAGCCAGGTTTATTTCACTTAGTCTGACTTTTTGTCAGTTGACCTGGTTCAAAATAAGTCAGACTAACTGAAATAAGCCTAAACTTGTTTTATGAAACAGCCCCCCCGGTCAATGTCCTACAATAACATTGTCTCACCTCATCATAGTTGTACCGATAGTCAGCCTTCTTCGATTTCAAGTCCCACAGCACAACTATGCCACACTCAAAACCAATTAAAAGCTGCAAAAAAGAAACACAATTTTTCTGAAATGGTGCAAATTAAAAGCTTTTGGGAATATATTTGATCAAAGGGTCAAGATATCGTACTTTCCCTTCGTCCATAGGGTTATCGCTGATATGAACTACAGGTCCAGGGTGAGTCTTTGAGGAACTGTTGAAGAGAGATGACAGTTTATGAGGATTTCGAGATGGTATGCAGAGATCATGCATGATGGCCTTGTGTAAATATTTGTACAGAAGCCCTTCAATTAAAATCTCCCAAACCCAACAGTAGAAGAAAACACGAGAATCACTGGAGTTCACAGTGTCTAGACACTCACAGTTCAATGGCTTTGTTCCACATGATCACATAGCCTGAGAGGGTGAAGGACTCCACATTGACAATGTGAATGTTCCCTCTTTCCGTGCCCACGTACAGCCATTTACTCTGAAATGGCAAATGGCAAAACGTGATCCTGCCAAAGACAAGGAGAGAGCTGACCTTAATCAAAGTGAAATATTCCCTGTGATTATCTCATACGACGGCGAACATTTGACTGATCTGTGCCTCGTGACGCATTAAGGATGAAATGGCAATAACAGCAGAGTGAAATCTGGCAAAATGAATGAGTCACGGCTGATAAATCATCTGGTATTACTGTGGACGACTGTGCATTACTGCCATTGTGTGTCTTCTGAATGGGACACCAATCAAGACTACATGCAACCGAGGACACTTGAGAACATTGTCCTGGCCTCTTGTCTCTGAACAAACATTCATTTCAAGCCTTCATGGTCTGCTGATTAAAAGAAAATGTAGAAACTCAAACTACATTGTTACTTATAAAAGACAAAAACTTTGAAAGCCCAGGTAAGGCCAGCTTTTGTATTTTCTGAAGAAAATGTAAGTGGTGTTTGCCTGTGCTCCCACAAAAGCACAAAAGCTTCTCTTGTTGATAAGTGCCTCTCATCAAGAAAGCGATGATGTTTTGTGCATGCTGTGTTCCCAAATGCGTGTTAAAGCGACCCATTCTCGGAGCAGATGATATATATATAATATGCGTATAGATAAGTACACCAAGTCATATCGCAAAAGTTGTGCATGGTTTATTTGTATACAGGATGCTTACCTCTCCCGATTAAATTTAAGAGAATGAAGAATGGCTGGAAGTTTTTGCCTCAGATTCCACAAATGAATACTGTCATCTGCCAAAGCACTAACTAGTGCACCCTATGGACCAAACGAACAGGAACATAATGAAGTATACAAATACATTTGAACAGATCAAAGACTAAATGTGATGTGATCTGGGAAAACCCGTCGGATGTCGCGCTGGGACTTTTTCAAGAAATTTGAAAAATAGGTCGAATATAAAATTTTTTTGTCAAAATTGGGTTTTTATTAAATGATTATTCTATAACATCTTGCTTGAAAAAAAGCGATTTATTGCAGCAAGCAGAAAAGACTGTGTCTTTTTCCTATGTTTCTCTTATAAAACATGCTGCAGAGGTGCTTTCTCTTAACACCATAAAAACAGTTAACCTATCAAAATAAACCATGTAACATATATAATAAAGGTGTATCAATGCATATTTCCCGCCAGTCCTGTGTAAACTACGACACGCAAAGTTTTATTTATTCATTTATTAATATCTTGAGATGGCAGAGCGTGAGAGATCAACGCAGTCTGAAGCTGCTCATTTAAACAATCTTGCTCTGCTCAGTCTTGGTAATGTCAGTGCCCTAAATGATATTATAACGGACTATTTCATGTCCAGAGATGAACGATCGGATGATGAAGTTACTAAAGAAGAGTCCGATGTCAGTCTGTTATATGCACAGCTTTTCTAAATGTAAACTACAAGGTACGCTACTCGTGCTATCTAAACATACAAGGAGTGATCAAAAGTTCAGAGACTATGCCCATCATGATAAAGAACGGAAAACTGTCCTCTTCAGAGTAAGTCTGTTTGTGTAATTATGCAGTATAGCTCTCCTGACAGACAGTGATTGTTAGAAGTGAAAGTGAAATTTTAAACAAAATTCCATTCCGGAAAATCATAGCTATCAGCCGACTTCAGATAGCTATGATTTTCCGGAATGGAATTTTGTTTAAAATTCCATTCCGGAAAATCATAGCTATCAGCCGACTTCAGATAGCCATAACAATAACATCATAATTTTTTGTTTTGCTCAAGCTATGGACAAAATAAAAACAGTTATGGAAAGGGCTTGAACTCAGCTTTCATATGATATCAAAATCTAAAAATGGTAAAATTTAACCATGTGTTGGGTTTTCCCAGATCACATCACAAATATTCAAACAAAAGTTACAGGCAATGTGAGGGAGAGGGTTAAGACCTGGAGAAAGTAAAGTAGAGGTAATAACTATACAGATGGTCAGGTCAAAACTCACTTCATTGACAAGAAACTCCAGCTGGATGACAGCCGATCCGCTCTCATGCTGGCAGTAACACTCCACTCCTGCTCGGCCGAATCTGTAAGCTCAGTTAAGGTACATACGTCTCTGAACACAAATGTGATGAACACAGGATATGATGACTAGTGTGTAAAAATGCATTGCATAATTAAAGGGATATTTCACTCACTCTCATCTACGTCCAACACGGTATTTTTATTTCTTTTGAGATGAGATGTTAGGCAGAATTTTCAAGCTGCAATTTGCACACAACAAAACTAGATGGTGATTTTACCATTTTTACCGCTCCAAAAAGTAAAAAAGCACCATAAAAGTAATCCATATGCTTTCAATTCTTTAGAGATCATACAATGTTTTGTGTAAGAACTATTTTCACATGTGTTCACAGTAAACAGCACTGATTATTGCATGTCAAATACGTTTTGATTGCACCGAGAATAAGCTCGGACTTTTTGACCAAGATTCTCTTTTTGTGTTTCAAGAAAGAAAGATTGCATTATAATAGAGAGACTACAATACTTTACTGCATAAATACTATATAAACTGCAAAAAGTCACAGTATCTAAAAATATACACCTTCCTATACATAAAAACTTGATGTTGTGAGAAAAAGTCAACTGTCCACACACAATGTAAGTAAGCCACCAGGGTTCGGCTCTAGTGGGAATCTGTGTTCCCAGAAGTCTATGCGACATATTACCGAGGGTCTTGTCCATTGACTTAACTAAATGGATTATACAAAGTCTCTAATCAGTGTCTTAAGTCTTGCCTGTGAATGCTGCTTCAGCCCTCTGGAGTAATGCACTGTAAATGCTCCCATAAACCCCTTCTCCAGCAGGACAACAACCGTTATAGGCAAACAGTCATTCATATTCACCAGCACTGTGTTGCATCGCATGCTTTCTATGTGCATTTAGGCACAAATGCAAGTTCTGTTCTGTATCAGCCTGCAGATTCCAGCATTTCATAACGGGTTGGAAACTGTTGTGTTGTTGGACGTTTACGCTAACAAGAGTTCTTTCAAATCTCTGTTAGATTGGAATATAATCTAAAGAAAACCCGCAGATACAGCGTATACTCTTATAAAGGTTCCAAAAAGGAGTTCTCAACAATGCTTCTGAAAAACCATTATGGGTTCTCCAAATAACCTTTCATTAAACACTTAAAAAAGAACCATTACAAGAATAACCTAAAGAAACTTTTTCCACTGTAAAGAACCTTTTGTTGAATGGAAATGGTTCCATGGATGTTAAAAGTTCTTCATGGAAACACATATGCCAATAAATACAACACAGGCGAGTAAAAAGAGCCCGTGTGACCCAGGGGCTAAGGCTATTCACTCAATATCAGCAATATCCTCAGGTCTGAAAGCTTCTTATCTGCCAAGAAGAATCACTGCAAAACAACATATGGACGCTGTATGTTGTTACCTCAGGACATCGAACACACTTCTCATGCCAGGGAATGAATGCTAAAATAGTTGACACTATAAACAGGAAATGGGTTTCTCATCCGTATTGAATCAGCGGTTTCCTGCAGCAGTGTACTAATTTCCTCTTGAGTGACTTACAATTGTGAAAACATATTCATAAGACCTAAGAGTCCTACAAGTACACAGAACAAGCTTAAAGTATGTAAAGCTTGACAGCATCTAATATGTTAACTCTGTGTTCTTCGGTCACACGCATCCTACCACTGCAAGCTAATGCATCTCTGTTAAACAGATCAATTATGGTAAACAACATTGGTAATACTGTGCACAGGAAGAGAGCCATTACACTGAAGATGAACTCACCTTGCTGACGTGACAGTTTGCAAACAAGACTGCGCCAGAGCGTGCTAGAGGGCAATAAACTAAAACAAGATGAAACTAATACCTGTTTCATGCATTTAGTCATGTTAATATTTCACAGCTTCTTCATAAAACACACTAGAGATTCACTGATCTAGAAACTTACAATTGCTCAGCCACTATTAAATTGGGTTCAAATCTCTAACCTACCAATTTGTTTTCATTTATATCCTTCAATATTTCAAATTTAGTGAGTAACAACAATATACCAGAAAATCATAAAATCATGTTTTACTTCCCTGCAGCCTTAGCCCTAATAATCATAGAGACAACATTAGAAAAACAGATACATAAGATATTATGGACATCAAAAGCTGTCAGGAACTTGTAATATTTGCACAGGCATGCACCAGCATTTTTTTATGGCAGCTAACCTGTACTATGGCAAAACGATACTGTTTTGGTCTGTTGTCTAGAACAAACAGTGTTCTACTTTATTAAGTTATTTTAAAGGAAAATCAAACATAGAAATATCAAATGAAAAGGTGTTTCAGTGTTTTTTAACTTACTTATGTAAATATTGGAGGGCCTCGTTGTCAAAGAACTTTACAATAACTGGCATACTGAGTTCAATTACCCAAATTTAATTACCAAAACCTTACTTTCTGCTAAAAGAATAAATGTAAATGCAAAACTTTTTTTTCAAATTTTCATTTCATTATTGGGGATAGCATTTGGCTCTCTGCTACATTCATTTCTTGAGGAAACCAAACAGGGATGTTTACACAGCAGACTCGCCTTCACCATATTTGGCAAATGGACTGAATAAATAACAGAGGGCTGTTATAAATAAGTTGCAGTGGACCACTGACTCATTATTTATTCATAACTGTAAGCATCAAGCCCTTGACCAGCCAGTTTTTCCTCAGCTTATGCTCTCTGTGGTGCTGGATCAGAGCCCAGGGTCAGACAGCAGCTCCTCACATTCCCTGGGATCTGGAGCCCAACCGAAAACAGATCGCTGTTTGATTCTATTACTGGAAATATTGATCACCACAAACTAGCATATAACACTTTTTCACGAGAGACACTAAAGATAAATACTGTCAAATATATACATATTAAAGTTTTCATTTCACTTGAAAACCAAAAAAATATATATATATATTACATTTAAATTCTTTCATTTGGCAGAAAGCAACTTACAACTGACTTACAAGTTTTGGTAATTGAATTTAGGTAACTCTGTATTTTGTTCAGGGTGTTCTCGGGTGATATGAGTCAAAGACGAAAAAAGATGAATATTAGAATGTGTCCGGTTTCATTTTTTTATTTCCTAAGAAAAAAGTAATGACGATCGTAGATTTTCACCATGATTTACAGAATAAACCCACTTTGCCACTATCTTTAAAACCACTAGGTTTTACTCATTTGCCAGGAGGAAGATTTAAAAGATTTGTATTTAATTTAGTATGATCAACAATTATTTTACGTATTTAACAAGTACAGATCAGCATGTTGTTTTATTTTTACATAAATATATCTGTTACACTGAATGACAATTGAACATTATTTTAACATTTTATTTTCAAAAAAGTTATTTGAAACATTAAAATCACTTTACTTGCATTTAATATGTTTTTTAATGTATAAAATATAAAATCACTATTGTAAATTTTTGATTGCAGGATCGTTTGATGCAGGCACCAAAATGGGACTTCTCACCTTTGACCCATAAGTAGCAGGCACTAATGTCATCAATGAAAATTTCTATGAAAACAAAACATAGCCTACCACTGAACAAAAAATATTTTTCCTAAAATTAAACTACTGAAATTAAAATTAAATAAAATAAATAAAAAATGTATGCAATAGACATTTAAAAAAAAAATCTAAACTAACACTTCATTATGAACAAAAAGAGAACAGAATGCATTTGCCCTAACACTTGGCTGCAGACTGGTGAATTGTTGTTCTACTTAAATTCACTTATAAATATAGATTGTGGAGAATTGACTGGTTGTGTAAAATGTCAGTCAAATGGCCACTTCCTGTCTACATTGGCAATTCTTTGCCAAAATACATCACAGTCTGTGAGAATAACCTTAAACAGACCATCCACTAAACACAGGCTTGAGACGAAAACTGGAAAAGATGATTACATATGCATACGCAAAGATTTGGATTTACTAAAATTAAACATTTCAGCTGGTCTTCAAACTAGGGACACTTTACAATGAGTCAGTTCAGGGCCAAAACAAAAATCACGAACTTTGCTGATCTGTGAGGTTCCATTTGTATAAACTGACCTAGAAAAGTTGCTATTTGTGTACAGGTTCACTACCTTCCCTTACTTACTTACTTAATACTTAATTCCTCATTACGATAACCCAAAAGTATCTTTTCTTTTGATTTTGGGTCAAAATATGACATGGATTTGTTCTTGACAAAATCATTTCAGATTAATATTCAATATGTACATGCAACACAGTTAAACATGTTATAAAGAGCAATTGAACAAAGCTCTGTAACATTTCAAAAGGGAAATTCACACAAAAGTTTTACTTTCTGAAGCATCATATTGCCGACCACAATGGGTGACTCACTTCAAACAACAGGGGCTTCCGCTGAGAGCAAACACCAGTGCAATCTGATAAGAGTGCTGTCATACTATATGCCCTAATAATACAGGCCTCAAGTGCAAAAGATTACAATGCAGCTAAAGCGGACAGGCTTGTCAACGTTCCCTGCAACCGCTGACATTTGTTCCTGGGAACTAAACTGTGCCAACACAGCAGTAAAGCAGCTCTCAAAAGAGAGAACAAGGAGGAAAAGAGCAAAGCAGAGAGGATATGTGAATGAAGACGAGATCACGTGGAAGGTGAGGACTAGTCAGAAACCTATCCAGAGGCCCAGAAACTATCAAAGCTTTACACACATGCCGGTTCAGCACAGCACGAGGTTGTACATCTTTAATAGAACTGCCATCGGAGCATAATTAAAATTCTGTCTCTCTGGCCAAGAGCTGCTTGATTAGTTCATTAAATGAGACTCAAATATATCTAATAATAAAAAAAACAAACAAAAAAAACAATCTATTAACTAGGAAAGGAAGCTCATCAAGACAAGATTAGAGGCCTAAAGTCTTGCTGGAAAGTTGTTAAAGTTTGAAGGTTATATATGCCTAGACAATAGATAATGGCATTGCTAGGTGTTGCGAGACTACCGATAGGTGTTTCAACTAGTTGCTAAGCGGTTGTTAAGGGGTTCTGAATTAGTCCTGTCGCAATTATTGATGTATCGTCTGATCGCGGTTATTTAATCTTTTTACAATTATTTGAGAAAACCACACTTTTCAATCATATTTTGCTTAAGAGAAATGTAAGCATTTAAAGAAATGCCATCAAATACACAAGTAGTAAATAAAGAGGGGAAAAGAATACAAAAAATATATATAATTTTTAATGTATTTTATTTATTAACAAATTCAAGTGAAACAAAAAATATTGTATGAGGCTTGCACTTTTAGTGACAAACTGAACAGAATTAAATCATTAAAGGGTTACTCCACCCCAGAATGAAAATTTTGCTACAGTGACGTTATGGTGCTGAATCGGTAAATAAAGTCATTATTTTTATTTTCTTTCTGTGCAAAAAGTATTCTCGTAGCTTCATAACGTTACGGTTGAACCGCTGATGGCAGATGGAGTACTCTGATGATGTCTTTCATACTTTTCTGGACCTTGACAGCGTAATTTACTTGGTCACAGTCACAAGCCTCCCGGTTGTCATAACTGGTTGCTAGGGTGTTGATAGGCAGTTGCTAGGGCATAGCTAAGCGAACATACTAACATACTAAGTCATACAGATACATAATGTCTTTGTTAGGGAGCTGTTAAGGTGCTCTGAATGGTTGCTAGGACACTGCTTGATAGATATTCAAAATATTAGTATCTGTCTAATATCTACAGCAGAATCTGGCATGCTTTATCAACATGCTTGGGCAAACAGACATGCACATACCATATTAATGACAAACTCTTTGTGCAATGTAATGCAAAAAAAAAAAAAATACAATTATAAAGCTATTTGACTCTACAGCTTGTACTCTATCTCCCTCATCCAAGCCGAACTTCAGCCATTAGTAGGATTCAGAGTGATAAAGTCGAGATAGAATCTGTCCAAACAAGATTAAGAACAGTAATCAAACAGGCCCTGGGTGCCTTAAACAAACTCTGGAGGAGTCTCAAATGGCCGTTATTTAAAGCACTTGGAGTTGGATGCTGCCAACAGCAGCCTACAAGAGCAGCAGAGAGGAGAGGGTCATAGATCACGAGGCAATCAACACTGAAACACCACTGATGATACTAAAAATAGCACTAATCAATTCAATTTATACCACGCTAAAGCCTAATAAAAAATTCTTCGAGCATGAATTGTAAAGCACCGCTGGCTACGTAAATAAGCAAGGAGAGAACTAAAGATGGTATCAGTTTTCAGCACACATTTCCTCCACTTGGTGAGATCTGGGTGGGACTTCCTCATTCAGATGCGTTTCTTAATCCACAATTCAGAGTGGTCTGATTAACTGTTATATTAACACGGTTAACTGTCACTCCTTTTTTACTGCCTTTTTTCCTCTATGACATATTTTAGTAATCATCTTAATTTAGATATAATTTTAAAGCTTAACTCAAATTGGATTAAAACCTTTTAGCGGGCTCCTACCCCTAGTGGGTTGTGTAAAGTGTAATATTACAGCAATTTTTTAGAATCAAAACACATATCCTTGGAAAGATTTGCATCTCAAGGTTCCATAATTGGTGGTTATTTTGTGATAGAATTAATATTGTAACAGAAATTTGTGACAGGAAAATGCATACAAAATGTCAAAGGAGAAT
>SCHK01028199.1:0-14278 GCA_004124795.1 Poropuntius huangchuchieni
CTTTACATGTAATGAATCTAGAATATATGAAAATTTCACTACTTTAAATAAATGAAAAAAGAAAATGAACTTTTTCACGATATTCTAATTATATGACCAGCACCTGTATATAAAAATTGTGAGGGACAATTACCTTTTTAACTTTATTCTAGAAATAAACTTGCTTCCCTTTCTTCAGATGATTTGCTAAATTTAGTCTGTTTCAACATGGTAACATTTTGTAGTGTTCAGGGCAACAAAAGAAAGACACACCACAACAAGTTGTATGTAGCAATAGCATTTTATTTCAACATTACCAATTCTAAGCCACGATACTGAATGACAAGACCTACTGGCTGCAGCAGTTCATGAACCTGACTAACAAAAACATATGGGATATTTTTTTTTGTCTTTAAAGTCAGAGAGACCCATTCATTTTTAATAAGCTCAAATTAAAAATGATTATGTTCTTTCTTACTTAAATACATGTACAGAGTTTCACATCTGTTAGTAACAAGTAACCATTCACAAGCTCATACTATGAATTAACAAGGCAAAGTGCTTTCAGGATTGCATTGTCACATAAGGAAATGAATGGCTTGAGGTCTTTGTGTGGGGTTGAAAGGGTGAGGGTTCGCCTTCCTCAGGTCTAGGAGGGGGTCACGTGACCTTCCTGACAGATTCAGGCAAAATCCACCAAATTCGCCCCGTGCCCCCAGGTCCAAAATAGATATGTACAGAGGTACAAAGTTGGCAGGGTGGCGGATAGCTAACACGGATTAGCCAGTGACCGGAGTAGTGTTTTTGGAAGGGCGTAAGGCTAGGGAACTCTACATACCCCATATTTTAGTACAGAATGAATGTGCATAACTCAAACCAACCAACCCCCTTTCAAACCCCCACCACCAGTAGAAAATTGAGTTGTTGCTTCAGTACCAAAGTCATACAACCATCCACGCACTCTACTGAACTCGACCAGATACACGTACATACCATGAAGAGCTGTAAACTTGAGTTCAGAGCGCTCACAGTGAACATTTAGAAGTGAGAGAAAGTGAAAGGGAAAAACGAGCACGAATGTAAATGCCAGCTAGTATAGGCTGATATTTTTCCCTGTTTTGTCAAAATAAAGCAAAGAAAGGAGCAATAGAGGCAAGACACATATGACATCATTTGAAATATAATGGGGAGAAAGTTGGATTCGAAGAGAGAGAGAAAAAAGAAAAAAAAAAAAAAAATTTCATAATACAGTCTGGCTTCACATTCCAGTGGTACTCTGTTGTGTATACACTTACAAATATCATGTTACACACAGACAGACACACAGTCAAGTACGCTAACTGTCGTCTTATATCACCGATTGTTGGTTATAAGTTATATATCTGTTCATATACATATATATTTCCATTTGTCATCAACAATTGGTGGAGTTTTCAATGCATTAAGCTGTAACACAGAGGTAGGATAATGCTACTTAAAATGCCTCACGTTTCGCTAATTCTAAACCATTGTGTCGGCGATGGGTCAGGCTTGAAGCGGAGCGGCAGGTTTTTTACGCAAGCAAGTGGTGATCTTATTGGTTGATACGGAATCGGTGTGATGTCGTAGACCCTGCAATGGTCCCAGGCTTCTGCTGGTGATGGTATCTCCTACACGTTCAACTTAAAGACAGGATAAGAATATTTGCAGATATGTCGATGAGGTATACAGGGTTGATATGACCCCTGTTTGTCGCACTCTCACGCACAACACATACACACTGGGTGCTGCCCTACACGATCGCTCGCTATGTTTCCATCGTCAAAACAATTAGCGGAGAACGGCTTGGAGTTCAATACTCAAGTAAATAGTGCATTTTTGTGGCTTTGTTGTTTTGTTTTTTTAAAGTCAGGGTCACATTTCCTTCTCGTCGTAATGCTTTTCAAATACCTGGCATGTTGGAAGCGGTGACAGTAACCCTGTTTTAGCGGGAATCCATCCAAGCCGCTCGGTTCTGTGTTTCGGCGATGGAAACACAGCCACGGTGTAGTATTTTTGCTTTTTTCGTAACAGCAATCTTTTGGAAAGTCTTAAAGACGGCGGGTCCTAGTGAAACTGGATTCAAACACGGGACGCAGGAGGTCCGCTCGATTAAAGCCAGTCGCTTCGAAATGGCCAAATCCTGCACGCATCCAATTCACATTCAGTTTGACTGAAATAAGGCTCTCTCAGCACTGAAATCTCTTGGATTCAGTTACAAGAAGAGGGTGTTAACCTAAGGTGCCACAGATTACATAGCCAGGCCAAAAGCAGCCAGAGCCAACAAATCTTTAGAAATATACAATTGTCTCTTGATACTTGTATTGCTTGTTCTTGAATGAAATCAAGTGGCCATCTCTACAGAGACATACATTGGTCCTATGTTGTGAAATACTAGATTACTTTATTCAGTGTGCTCCCTGTGATATCAAATATGAAATCATTGATTGCTTGAAGCCAAAATGAAGGACCTTAAAAGTAAGTTACAACTTAAGGTATTCTCAAGATCATTATATGAGTTCTGGTATTGGTTGTCAACGGTACTTCTGTTTTGTACAATGAAATTCAAAAGGAATGTTTCTTTATGATACAGGTTCCATTTTTTTTTATTTTTTAAAACTTACCAAGACATTTAAAAGACAAATATTGGGATTTTGATGTCAGACCAAAAAAAAAAAAAGATCCAAAGATAAGCAATGAAACGTTCTTTGGTACCGCATAACATATGGCCCAAAGTTTAAATATTGAGTGGGGAGAAATAAAACCCTGCATATTTCACTGCTGACAACAACAACAACATTCAAGATACCATTTCCAAATAGAACTATCACATCTCTACTCCAAAAAAACAAACAAAAAAAAAAAAACTGTAATTCTAGGCAATGCGCTTCACTTTTGGTATCAAATCAATTGATTAGAGGTAAATGAACAGGTCTAAACACCCCCCAACACACACACACACACACACACAAATGCTTAACATGCCACGAAAGCAGACACTGACTTTAAGTGGCGCTGGAGAAGAAGGTACATGGAAAACGGCACTCTCTGACCTAATCAACCGTTGCGCAAACAGAAATGCCATCTTTCCAGTAAGCAAGAAGTATTGATAAGGCTTTGACACCTATCACAGTTTCCACCAAGTCCATTGTACATTCCACAAGAAAGTGCCACTTATGGAGGCAAAGCAGGAAGGAGTTCAAATTTGTACAATCCAAAAAAATAAATAAGTGAAATAAAATACCCTGCTTAAAGAAAAGAAAAAACAAAACATGATGATGTAAGAGGGCATTTTTCCTCCATTAAGGATACTATGGCGCACAAAAAAGTTATTGCACTTCAGTCCATTTCAGGTGGATACTTTGACGTCGATACAACATAGAGAAAAGGAGTCATGCCAACATTCTACAAGACACTGGGTTACAACTAATCTCCAATGCATTACCACACAAAAACGACACGGCACACGTCTACTTCACTAAAGAGTTCACACGTTGTAAAACTAAACACGTTTTTTTTTTCCATACAGAGTTTTAACAGGTCACTAGCTAGAACCGATCAAATGTTTCGCCGTTATGGTTTCATTCAATTTACAAAAGTTAATTATTCATCTGCATGACAAATTTGATCGCGAGTTTTGACGGCTCAAAACGCAACCACGTGGATGGTGGCTATATTTGAAACTTACAACAGTTGTTCATTCATAAGGCTCACTAAAGGTGTTAATGGAAGACCATACCCTGTGGCATGTACTTGATAACAAAAGGCACAATCCCACATACTCGTCACAAAGTGTAGTACTTTAAAGAGATGATGAAGATGCTTACAGACTCCAAAGAAATAGCAGCATGCCACGCAAAGCAGTCATTTTCTCAACTGAAGCCAACAAGCAAGTAAGGTCAGTGCTAGATTTACAGATGAACTTCTGAAGGTCCGTGATCGGTCATTGAAGCTCTTGGGCTATCTCTGGTGGCACTATGCAACTCTGCGAGAGAAAAGAAAGTATTCCTGCATAGCTTTTTTTTTTTTTAAATATGAAAATGATTTTTAAAGGGATCCCTACGTGCCCTGTCAGATCAGCCATTCAGTCAGGCTCCGGTGGTCTTCTAACTAGCCTTATGAAAACAAGCAGCTATTTTTGATTAGATCATTCGCTTGCAGATTTACAATTTGAACTATTAGCGCTTACTGAGTAGAAACATGAAGTAACACTAAGCCAGGGTGAAAGACATCATCAAGTTC
Organism: Poropuntius huangchuchieni; assembly: GCA_004124795.1. Taxonomy (NCBI): domain Eukaryota; kingdom Metazoa; phylum Chordata; class Actinopteri; order Cypriniformes; family Cyprinidae; genus Poropuntius; species Poropuntius huangchuchieni. The sequence goes on from SCHK01028199.1 coordinate 4,240, forward strand.
AAGAGCACCCCTTGAAAACGCCAATGTTTTCCATTTCAAGGCCTCGGAACGTGACCTTAGGATTCCAGTTGCACAGAGCATGCGTAGCTAAAAGCCCACCCAAATTTCATGTACCAGTATATATAGCACGAAAGATTTTAAGGACAGCTAGTTTACGAGGTAAGATTGCCACGTCAAGGCAATTCCGACCACACTTCTTGAGGAATTATGTACAGCACATCTTCTTGTGCTCTTATTATTTACCTTGTTAGAAATATTTGCATTTATAACATCACACACGTATTTACTACCTAAATGTTTCAACTAAGACACCGAAAAATGGGGAGAAAATGTATCTACTCTGTCTTGTATAAAAGAATTTAGCATTGGATAATACATACTTTTTTTTTTTTTTTTTTAGATAGATGTATTCCCAAATCTTTTACCATTCACTACCCGTGTTCCCATACTGATTTTTTTTTTCTCTGCAAATTGGTGTTGTTTTTATAAATCAGTACTTTAGATGTTTTATTTAGGAGAACCTAAACCTAACATTATCAAATTTTGCTTAATGAGTAAAGTTGGTCAAACATTAGCCGTTCCAAATAAATTTTAAACAGCTAAATATTTGAAACAAATGTCTTAAAAAAAGATTTTTTTTTTCTATGTTCTAGTGCAAAAACTCCTAATAAATTCCATGAAAATGATTATTTTGAGGCCAGAAGCCATTATGGTACATCTTTCAGCAAAACAACCTATAGAACAGTGTGCTTCTTATGAATCTCATCGAAACGAGATCCCAGGTTAACGACAAAATCTCTCAAGTGCTGCGACTGCTGAACTATACCGTTTCCTCTTAAGGCAAAAAGTTGGGAGATAGACATAGGTTGAACGAAACGGGTGTTTTGAGTATTGCCTTAAATGGATGTGTCTTCAAGTAGTAGGGACGCTGAGGTCCACTGAGGTAAATCAGACATTCTATCAGCCATTAATACCTTTGCGAGAAAAAAAATGATATCGATACAAAAATGCGAGGATGGACATACAATAAGGACACTGAGTTAGCTACAATTAATCTGCTTTCCAACAAAATGGTTACAATTATTTGACGACTCTAGTTTCAAACTGCCTGCATGTAACTGCAACCATTATAGCTTGGTCAACAGGCAATGAAAGCTGGCCCTTCATAGCAAAGTTGCGTAAAAACGAACAAAAAACAAGCTCACAATTTAATGATCCAGAATAAAACAAGAAAAGCTATGTAAATGTGTCATTTTGGTAAATGTCAAATTTGCCCTTCGGTTAATAATGAAATTAAGGCGTTTCGTAATTCCATTGCTTAGAAATAAACCTCAAATTATCAGTGGTTTGTGGGAACTATCGATTACAATGGAACGTTTATAAAAAATCATTTTTGAAGGAGCCGTTGACTGAATGACTCAAATCCGGCTACTCAATTTATAAGGGCAAATGCTAAGTTATGGCTCAGCCATGAAAGCTTTCAGATGGAGGTCATCTCCACCAAGGGCTAACCAGCCCATCAGTATAGCTTAGTTACGAATATAGTGGCATTTTTAGACAGTCTGATTGTGAACGTACTGGCATTTTACAATAACTACCACACTATGTGGATCTCCAAAAAATATAATGGGCACAGTAGCTTATGTTAGCTTGGACTTCGTTTGTTTTCTTTTTTGGTAATGGTCTTGACGCACACTCAAAAACTGAACCCAAGGAATCATTCATTCACATTTTTACAAACGTATCAAAATGAGAAAGGAAAAAGAAAAGTTATGGCACTAAATGATTTAGGGAGGAATCCCCCCTTATCAGTGATCAGTACTCTACCCTACAAAAGTCTTGCCACTCTGTGACCAGTTCCCTTATTGTTCGTACACAGAACACCTAATGCACCAACTCAGTCTATTAAAAGTTCAGAAAGGGTTCAGTTCCAAAGTTCCTGTTGTCAAGCTAATTATTTAATCACTAACTACTGCATACAAGTTTTTCACCAACATCGAAGCAAGCTGCTACCATCATGGCATACATTCGACAAAACAATTCAACGATTTTAGTGCAATGCCAATAAGACAATTAGAAATTTGAGGAATTAAAACAAGTACGTTTTAGTTTGTTTTGGCTGGATAAGAATTATTTTTGCTAATAAATAGACAAAGATCACCTCTAAAAAAATTAGCTCCAAGATACAATCGAAAGCAGCACTTTTTCTTGCACCAAAATGAAATGTATTACTAATCACAGGCTCTACGGGCACTTGTTTTTCGAACGTAACTACATGTGGTATGACTAGCTAGACTAAATTTATAAATATTTTTTTTTGTACAACTACAAGCAGTATAACTGGCAGTGCAAATAACTTCAAGCTCATCAACTTGCACTTCATTATCGTACCCTGTGCTGTCTACACACGCACGGATTCCCTCCACCAAACCGCAGCAAAAGTTATAGTACGTGATAAAGTCAAGCTGAAGTACAGGTAAATAAGCTTGAATTAAACTCCCACGAGGGACTTCCTCTTAGTCATGTAGCCCACTTAGAAATATTTCCCAGGCAAAACACTGCGATATAACTTGACTAATCTGATTTGCACACATGCACATTTGTACTCTTGCAAGTAGAGGTCAGATATTTGCCCATTTACAGCTTGTGACAGAAGCGTTTTTTTTTTTCATCTTTTTTTTGTTACTGAACAAGCAAGTGCTTTATATCAGGACTGTGTGGAGTGGAGAAACTTGTTTAAGCAGCCAAAACCTGTCATTACAAAGACGAAGAGGTCATTTCTTGAATCAGTATAAATATGCTCTCCACACAGCCTTTAAACATCTAATGTTACCGTTTCGTTTGTCTACACACCTTCATTCACCCATAAAATATCAGTTAATGTTACAATACTTCAAAGCTACTCTATCTACATCACTAAAATCCTGATATACTGTAATGAAAGCAATAGAATTGGTATAATTGAGAACAAGTCCACATTTCACGCCTGAAAGTATGCATGAATTCTTGAATTACGAGAGACAGATTTTTATAGCTCTTCCTAATTGAAAAAAAAAAAAATAAAAATACGTTGAAGCTTTTGCTTGTTTAGGAAAAAAGAAATCTATGGCAAAATTAAAAGCCCTTTCAACTGATTGTCTCATTACTGACTGAGCATATATTGCCTGTTTGTGGTGCACAAACAAAAAAAAGGGATGCTTCAAACACTCATTCACAATGTTCTTATTTTGTGTTTAGGTGCAAAAAACCTAATGGAAGCACAATCTTAACTTTATTAATTAATCTACCTTTGGCAATAAGGAAGCATTTTAAAAAGAGCAGGGGTGAAAGTTATTTCAGTACTTCAATTGAAAAGATAATGCCTTTTTTTGGATATCTATTAAAATGGTAATTAGAAATCGTTCTACTTTGGTCATACCCATGACTGCTCCCCAACACCATAAACAAATGTAAAAAAAGGTCCAATCAGCTAAACATTTGACATATACACTCCCCGAAGTCTTAAACAACCCAAGTGGGTTCTGATATATGAATTACACGTTCATCTATTTAGGTGATCAATTCGTAACGGATTTTAGTGAAATACTCATATTTCACTGGTCGAAGCACCATTTCGGCGACTTTAAGGGAGCGCATATGGTGTGTTTAACTGATTGGACCCCATGTAGACTAAACTAAATTCAGTAGGCACTGTGAAAGCAACTCAACACTACATATTATAGCAAAGCAGTAATTTAATTGAAGAAATTTTATGAGCCCTAAAAAGCAAAACAAATAAAACCAAAGGTCCCAAGGAGCAAGTACTGCGTATGACGTTTGCATCTGTAATGACATTTGTGCTTTCTATACTTCCTTAAATGTAGCATCTTCAAAATGTTGTTTTAACGGCCAAAATCATGACACTTTTAACTCCTCTTTCTTCTGCCCACTTACAAACAGTGATCTGGACTACCTAATACCTTCAATGTAAACCTAATATGAATTTTCAACCTCAAAACCCATCCAAACACTATCCCTTTTCTCTCTAACAAGTAAACAAGCAGTATATATCAGACCCCTCACTCAGGAGGTCATTGGTCTTTTGGCTTAAGGTAGTATGGTTTCCCTTCTGTCAATATGATTCTGTTAGGTTGTTTGTTTTTCCTGATCTGTGCTAAATCAGATTGCACCTCACATAAAAACCTTTAAACGTAATAATCAAGTATGGGATGAAAAACTTGGACTGTTGCGCAAAAGTGGATGTCACACATACACGTGCACGCACGCACACAAACACACACAAGACCACTATCAAATACATGGTCCCGCAAATTCATGCAAATCTAGTGTAACCCGTTTAAATTGTTCCTCAGGGCAGGCTGTAAATTCCTATGCAAGGCCACAGCGTCACGCAAATAGGAGGCATGATATGGAAACCCATCCATTATCACTGTTACCATGGAGACACACAGCTGCATAATTCTAACATGAACCGAGTCGAATCGACCGTAAATGGAGAAGAAATAAAGGACTGACTCGCCAGTGATGGATACTGGTTGGAATAGATGGCTTAGATTCAGATTTTAGATTTTAGACTCGTACTGAATGGACAGTATCTAAAATGGGAGTCAGGAGGTGGGAGGAAAAGGAAAGCGGGGGAAAATAAATAGAAATAAATAGCTAAATTTGTCCTCTCGTGTTGGCTCTCTACTGAGATGTGAAGAAAAGCTTTGATACTGGCACAGGAGGGATGTGTGGCTGTAATTGCATATAGGTTTATCTAGGTGTGTAGAGAGGACCAAACCAAGCGAACACGCTTTTTTTTTTTTTTTTTTTAGCGAGTAAGAACGCCTTACTCGGTCAAGTAGCCATCCAAGCCAATAGTAGCACCATGGCGATCTTTGCCGTAACCATGGCGAAGGCCTCCATTGGGCAGGGGGGGACAGGCGGCGGTGATGCCACAGTGCTTGAGCAGGTTGAGGCTGGGAGACGACGGTGAGGACGAGGAGGGCGTGGAGGAGGAAGGCTTCATGGTTGACAGAATGAGAGCTAGGCAGTCGGCAACAGCTTTATTGGATGCGCAAGCCAGGGCAGGCGTATGACCTGTAACGTAACAAAAAAACATTTTTGGGTGAACTCCCTCTTTAAAATGGAGCACTGAGCTAAAGTAATAAAAAATAACATCAAGCACACACACACAACATATCAGTTCTAATATGACTAACTTGACATCGCAGCCTACTCATCAAGCTAAAATGCACTTAACCAAGCCTAAAGTTACCCGGTTCAAATTCTCACGTCTCTTTTTTTTTTTTTTTTACCCACAGGGAAATGACTTTCAGTAAATGATGCTAAGTTGTTGTCAGCTGTTGTCGAATTATAAATGGTCTGCACATTCAGACAGAAATGTTTTATCTCTTGGGTTTCACTTTCTGTCTCTCGCTAACACCATTTTTGCTTGATAGACAAAGTAAAGCATGTCAAGTTTATTTTCCACATGTTTGTAAATTCAGTTTCACTTTAAATACGTTTATGCTTGGTGTTTCTAATAAATCTTGTTTATAATGAATGCTATCATAATTAAAATTGTTCGATGTTGTTCTGTATAACGTGTGGAGTAAAGGGAACTAAAATATACTGTAGTGTTAATGTTTTGGAATTGTTTTATTTACCATTTTTTACAATTATTTCTGAATGTAATAATAAAATGTGATTTAAACTGCAATTCAACTGATATTCAATTTAAAAAAATTATTATTTATGGAAAATAATGTATAAGCATAAGCAGGCTAATCTAGCCAATCTAAAATGGCGATAATCAACAGATTTGTCATGTTCAGAACAGTAAATTACTGGTATTCTAACTACAACGGTATTAATATGGCATTTTTATAATAATTATTCCATAGAAAGAAAAAATAAAAAATAAATCTATTTATACTCCTAATATTAGTCTTCGCACCAGTTCATGTTGTCATTACTGCCATGAGCAGCTCACGCAAACTTTTCCCAAAAATGCAAAACATGAATTTGTATGTATTGTATTGCAAATTCACTGCAGCAAAGCCTGTCTTACCTTCCTCATCCACTGCCAGCACTGTGGCTCCACGATTCAGCAAGGCCTGAACCACGGTGGCCAAACCATTCCTGGCGGCAATGTGGAGGGGCCTGAAATATTAAAAAATATGAATTCCAAGTAAAGTTACAAGTAAAGTGTGTAGTTTCTGTGCCCCAAAGAATAATTAAGCAAATGTTTAAAGCTGGTCAGGATGCTCAACAAAAGACCAATGTTATGATATTGCTGCAAAGCCATGAATAATTGCTTACTTATTGTTGTATTTGCAAACTAGGACAAAGATACTCACATCTGAAGCATACTGTTGGTTGCATTTATGAGGATAGGGTTGTGGATCTCCTTCAAGATCAGCATGGCACACATTTCATGAGCCTTTAAACACAAACACAGTTAGCAATACGCACAGAAAATTAGTGTTACGTTTAAATAGAGCGCAGTTTGTCACCTTGCTGCAGGCCAGGTGCAGGGCAGTGTTCTTGTTCACATCCAGGAGGGACAGGTCAGCTTTGGCTCTGTGCAGCAGCAGGGCTGCATTCGACAATAACAAAAAATCTGAAATGACTAAACTCTCTATAGAGACATGAGACTTACAATGTCTGAGGGTCTTGGACTACTCATATCACACATGGTATAACTCTTACCCACAGCACCGCTTTGGCCATTGTCTGCGGCCACCATCAGTGCAGAACGCCCTGAGTGGTCCACGGCATTGATGTCAGCTCCGTGCCGCAGAACCAGCTGCAGCCCTGCCACCTCCTCGGCAACTGCGGCCGCGTGAAGCGGGGTCCTGAGTACAAGACGTCAGAACATAGTCATTTAGATCGTTGATAACTCGTGTACTGGTTTTCAGTTTGTCACTATTTTACCGTTAATAAACATACATAATTGTATTTTAATAAATATTGCACCAACCTTCCTTTGGCATCCCTGATGTTTACCAGCGAATTACAAACACTGGATTCCAACAGCAGCTCTGCAGAACCACTATGGCCATTAATGCTGCAACAGGACGACAAGAACATGCAGCATGGCGATTAGGAAACATTTAGCCTAGTATTTTAAAATATATTAAAATAGAAAACTAAATTGCATTATTATTTCACAATAATAAGGCAATTTAGTTTTCTATTTTAATTTATTTTAAAAAAACTAGCCTAATTCTCAATGCTCAAGACACATTTATTATTATTGTAGAAACCAATAAATTTTTTTTCAGGATTCTTTTGATAAATAGAAGTTTAGTTGAATTTTAAAAGAATATATATATTTTTTGTAACAATGTTAAAGTATTTGTTGTATATACATATCCAAGTATTACCTGTTAAAAAAATTCTTTACTGTCCCCACACTTTTGAATGGTCGTGTACACTGGGTTGGAACTGACTCAAAATTAGTGAGCTTTTTTTTTCTTTTACACCATTATTACTATTACTGATTTAAATTTGAAGCAATCTGACTACAAACTGCAACAAAGATGAACAAAAAAATAAGAGTGGATAATTACTAGAATTATTTATAAATATCCATGACTTTTTGACATTTAATTAATTTGCCTGACTTTTTCAGTTCATTTTCTGTTTTCCCAGGAACTATTTTTTTAAAAAACCTTTGAAAATGAAAAGGAAAAAACTCAATACTCACAGAGCACAGTGCAGTGGGGTGAAGGGGTTTCCCTCCTGGATACTACATGGTTTAAGTTCAAGTAAAACATCCAAACAGTCTTCATGACCTGTTTCACAAATAGCGCAAGTCACCTTTTTAACTTATGACAGTTTTAGCACTGCAAACGAGCCATTGAGGCTCAAAAGGTCTGAGCTCTTACCGTGATAGGCTGCCCAGTGAGCGGGTGTGTAGCCGTGGCGGTCTGTGATTGGGTCTTGGGGATGGGAGTGGTCAGCAGCAGAAAGAAGATTGGAGAGAATGTCAGCATGGCCGCAAGAGGCAGCCAGATGGACCGCGGTTCGCCCCTGAAAATCTCTGCTGAGGACTGAGACGTTGTGGGACAGCAGGGCGGTTATACAGTCCTCCCGACCCATCACCGCCTACAAAGACAGACCTGGTTAGAAACATCCTATTATGAGGACTATAGCAAAAGCTTTCCTAATGATTTCAGAATCTCACCCCTCTGTGTAAGGCTGTTCTTCCTCTCCTGTCTCTCATATCAGGGCAAGCTCCTCTCTCCAGCAGCAGATGCACACAGTCAGTGTGTCCCCCCAGCACTGCCAGCATTAGTGGAGTTCTATCAGAGAGAGAGAGAGAGAGAGGGAAAAAATGAGAATGACATCAACAACTGTAAGCTGAAAATGCAAATGAAAATGAATACAGTTGATTATTTTAATAACATAATTACAAATTTTTTGAGAATCATCAAAAATGGAAGTGCTATGCATGGCTTGTTTGGTTTTTGTTTATTTGAAAGTGAATTAAATTACATATTTTCACACTTAATTGTCACACCAGTAACTGAGATTACCAAATTGTCTTTTTGTTGTTTACATCTCTGAAATATATATCCTCAGTTTCACAGACAAGGCTTAAGCCTAGTCCTAGACTAAAATGTAAATCTGAGCTTTTCAACTGAAAGAAACTTGGACAGACTGATCTTAAAACATGTCAGTGCCTTTGTTTTGTCTTAAGATGCACAATAGTAATGCTTTTTTTTCTAAGGCATGTTTATAAAAAATTAAAAAAAACTGGGATTAGCTCGTTGGCTCATTTTATTTGGGTTATTTTTACTTTTTTTTTTTTACTGGGTAGTGCTGGGTAGTTTTTCTGTAACTAAGTTGCTTGGTTACTTTTTCCATCCAAACGCTGGGACAAAATAATCCAGCATGTATTCTAATATTTACCTAGCGATGGGTTGCCAAATAACCCAAGTTGGGTTGTTTTTAAATCCAGCATTTCTTTTTTTAGAGTGAAATTATTGTAAATCATTAGATTCAATCAGATTATGCAAGATGCATTGCCTGTCATGTGTTACCTTGTTTACTTAAAATGAATGCTGTGAACATGAGCAAAACAACAAAAAGCATTGAAAAGATGAAGTAAAAGAGCCATCAGCTCATACATACTGTCCCTCTGCATCTGTAACATTAACAAGGTCGGCTCCCCCCTCGCTACAGAGCAGCATTCGCAGACATTCTGAGTGGCCGTTGGCAGCTGTCCACAAAAAACACACAGCAACTTGTCAAAATCCCACAGAAAGATAAGATTCACAAGCCAATTTACACATACGTGCTCTCTGTACCTGCAACATGAAGAGGGCCCCATTTGCTGCGGTGCTCTGTGAGCAGGCAAGATGCTGATTGGCAGAGCAGCAGCTCTACGCAGCGAGCATGTCCTCTTTGAGAGGCCACATACAGCACAGAGCGCCCCACCGGGTCACAGGCATCCACATACGCTCCAGACTCAATTAACACGGTGACACATTCCCAGTGACCCGACTCCACCTGACAGCAAAAGAGTGGAGAGTGGAAAATCATTTCTTTTAATATTAGCTCATTATATATCTATTTTTCGGACCAACAGGGGCAGTTCTCTGCCGAATTACAGATTATCTGATGATCTATATTGCTGCTGATTTTTATGTCTTGACATTTTGTACATACCGCCAAGTGCAGTGGGCTGACAGACCCGTTGCTCTCCTTGTCTCCTAGAGTGTTGAAGCACATCTCCAAAAGCTACAGAATCAAGAACAAAATATGAAACGAGTGTTTTAACGTAAGAAAATGTTAAAAATCACAGTGGACAATGTTAGAATGAAAGGTAAGTCTCACCAGCTCCAGGTTTTGTTTGTTGCCGTGAGCCGCAGCATAATGCACAGCACTGTATCCTTTAGTGTTGCACAGAGATGGATCAGCACCATTATCCAACAAATGCTCCACACATCTGAAAGTATCAAAACACATGGGACTCAAAACAACTTTCCTCAGTTACACTAAAATTCAAAAGTTTGGGGTATGTTTTTAAAAGCCAGCATTTATT
>SCHK01028258.1:0-18859 GCA_004124795.1 Poropuntius huangchuchieni
AGAAACGTCCTGTTCGAACCTAATTGTCAAACTTCTTCGGGCCGGCATCTTGTTCCGGGTCCGACTCCGGTTAAAATTGATACGGTTGCACAGATGTGTCCTCAGAAACTCCCGCTGTCATTCTTTCTCCAAAACATACCCTCAACTGTTGTCAAGGCAACACTCCATGTGTGCTGTGCCAAAACACCCCACAGATCAGAGGGGCGGGGCCAGCAGAGCTCATGATCATTTAAAGGCACATGCACTGAAACGGCATGCTGAACGACAGCTGTTTTTGACCAAAAAAAATGAGTGTTTTCTTACAATACTAACAATAATTTTTAATTAAAGTATATTACAAACTTTTCATTTAGGCCCTAAAGAATCATATTAACTTGTACAAAAATGACATTATATGACCCCTTTAAAATAGAAGTTTCATTTCATAAAGTACAAGTTGATTTCAAAATGCACCTATATTTTTTTGCATTTTTTGTTTTTCAGTTGAATAAAATATATTTTTCATCATTGAGGATTTCTTTAAAAATGTCTAAAAATCTTGTCTCGTTTTCGTGAACCCAGTCTCATGTCTCGTCTCGTCTCCTGGGATAAGTGTCTCATCACACCCCTAATTATTAACATATTGTGTTATATATTATACTTTTATATTACATACATTGAGAAAAAATGCATATTATATATATTCAAAAAATGACTTCTAAAGAAATTAACTTACTTTAAATTAAATTATTAAAATTACTTAGTATTAATTAGTAATTAAAATTAATTGTATTAATTCAGCAAGGATACATTCATTTGATCAAAAGTGACAGTAAAAACATTTATAATGTCTCAAAAGCTGTATTTCAGATAACTTAAAAACAATCTATTTCAAATAAACTCCATTTTTTGAATGTTCTATTTATCAAATAGATACAGCAAAATATATTTGTAAAAAATATCTGTTTTTGCAAATAAACTCTTCATATATATATATATATATATATATATATGTATATTTGTGATGTCAAACAATGAATCGCATCCAAAATAAAAGTTTTTGTTTACATAATTTATGTGTGTGCTAGGCATATTTATTATGTAAATACACACACATACGGTATATATATTTTGAAAATATGTACATGTATTTACACGTATATCCATATAATTTATATTATATATAAATATTTAATATATAAACAACTTTTTTTCAGAAATATGTACATGCATTTGTGTGTATTTATATATACATAATAAATATACACAGTAAACACACACATATGTAAACAAAAACTTATTTTGAATGCACTATTATTTGACAGCACTATTAAATATAATATTGTAATATTTATTAATCAAAAGCAAGTATTTTAGGATATTTTTGTGAACCCAGTGGCACAGCTGTGTGTGTAAAAACAGCAGAAGTGTTCACTGGTCAGGTTTTGCTTCCCTATTGTTGTGTGAAACATGTTTGTACATGCTGTACGTTAATTTCTCACATTCAAATAGTCTTCACTGCCAGGTAGGTGTATTTGACTCATGTTACTTCTGTTCTTTTCTACAGGTTTTTTATGACCGGTTACCTTCCCATTGGCTTTGAATTTGGTGTTGAAATCACATACCCTGAGTCGGAGGGCACATCATCTGGTCTTCTTAATGCATTTGCACAGGTATGTAGGACCTACTCATTCCTGACTTGTTTCATTTTTGTAATATGCTTTCAGTTGATCATTTCCATATGCCATGGTAACCACTTTCAATTTGAACAGCCTAGTAAGATGCACACCTACATTGACATGGTTATACTTAGTACTTCAGCATTTCCTCTATGTATCCTCTAATATGTTGAAGAACAGGTTTAGATTCTTCTACATATTTTTGTCTCATACTCTACTGTCTTTAATTTTAGGTGTTCGGTATCATTTTTACTCTCATCCAAGGGCAGCTTACAACAGACTATGGCCCACTCAGCGGAAACATTTTCTTGTGTGCTTGGATCCTCATTGGCATTGTTCTGACAGGTTAATTTTCCTATTTACAGGCCTTTTTCTCATTAATCAGTATTGTTACTAAAGAGCATTGAGAAACTTCTGTGTTTTGTTATTTTTACAGCTCTGATTAAATCAGACCTCAAAAGACACGGCGTCAATGTGAGCAATATGAACAAAGGACAAGCAGTAAGTCCACCTGATTTTAACTTCCAGTGTTGCCTCTCATCACTTTTGTCAACTAAATATGCCAAACGCCAAGAGGCTCAACCGTGCTAATCTTGATAATGTGAAGTGGAACATATCTCAGTACTTTTACAATCAGTTAAGTGAAAGATCAAAGTCAAAAAGGACAAAAGCCATGCTGCGTATCTGAGAAAACTGGCCAAACTAATCTATTAAAAATGTGAACATTGGTACAGGGAAAACAGGCATTTTGCCTAGCAATATTAGATATTAGATAATGATAATAATTTTAAAATAATAATAATTGTAACATTTATATACATATACAGATAACATATAAACAATTATATATTTTTATAGATTAATTGTATATATTTTTTATTTAAACAGTTATAATATTTCACTATTATACGTTTTCCAGTATTTTGATCAAATAAATGCAGCCTTGGTAAGCATAGGAGATTTCTTTCAAAAACATCAATAAATCTTACTGAGCCCAAACCTTTCAACGGTAGCTTATTTGTCCTTCAGTAGCTTGATGTTCAAGATAATCATGTTTGTCAATTAATTGCTGTCTTTAGAAAACCGAAAAAGAGTTCCAGGTCTTAATGAGGTCTTAATTGAACACCTGTATCTCTCTCCTGAAGGTTCCCACTGAGCTGCCTTCTGAAAAAGCATCCAGTGATGCCAAGTTGGAGTCTTCTAGCTTACCTCATGAGACTTCAATTTAAGTCTTAAACATCTCCAACAGCACATCAGACATCACAACCGATCACAGACTCTCCTGAGATGACTTGAAATCTCCTTATTTTGCTGTAATGTGATAGTTGTTATAAAGAACTTTCATTGAAAACGGACAATGATAATTGTTCACAAATATGCTGTGAATTCATTTCTCCAAATCTAGGCTGAAATGTGTACGATCTGTCTTAAAATTATACGTGCATGAAACTTTCTATTTGTTTCAAGAATCATGGACCAAATATTAGGTATTTAACGGGGCTTGTAATGGCCATATGCACAATCCTGTTAGTGTGTTTGGAACAGCATGTTTGTTTGCTTCGTCTCAAAGGAACTTTCTGACTGTGTGCAACTGTGAAGCAATGTTGTTTATTTCTCACATCTGCTGTTGCATTGCAGAACATCTACATGTAATAGTTCCACAAAGGCCATAAATTCCCATTTTATTTATTGAGGATGATGAAGATTGCCCATGCGTTAAATGAGGAGTGTTCTATAAACCGAACAGGCTTATTATGTCAAATGTAGTGCATTGGTAAACATAAGTGAGTGCTATTCACTTACCACGATGAGACTGACGTCATTTCAAGTGCTTATGCAGTCATTGCGAGATAAAATCAAATGTTGTGTAGTGCTTTTTTGACCTGAAAAACATAAAAGAACATTATACTTGTTTAGACTTTTCTGGAGAGCACAACTCAGTCTGACAGCATTTCAAAAAGGAATGTGAACCATTTACAAGAGTGTGTCGCTGACAGGCCTAGTGAGGTTTTATGAAAATGTCATATCTCAGATGTGTGGTAGAAAGAGGCACTATTATTTTATAAGCCTAGGTTTGCCTTTTATTAACTAATTTTTGTATTTTCGATGCATATTTATTGGAAATATTGCTTTTTAAGTTTTTGTATTTATTAATTTTTTGTTTCAATTTCTACTGTTTCTACTTAGTATACTTGTCAGTTAATGAAGGCAGCTGTGCAAACTCGGGTTTCACACGATGCTGGGAAATGATGCTGGGAAATTCACTGTAAAGTAAAACTCTGTGCAAGAACTCATTAGCATTACACTTTGAAAACTGGGAGGAGTGGAAGTGTCTCATGTTTCCATCACTGCTGTTGTAAAATAATAAAAAGAATATTGCTAGAATTAAATTATGCAGTTTGTTGATTAAAAAAAAAATACTGGTCCATTAAAATGTTAAATAATACAGATGTAAATATATTTACAATGCCATCTATGTAGATTCTTATAGAGACCCAATTTATACTGTGAGAAATGAACATCTTGAATGTAAAAAATATTTTTCTAACAATAGTTGGTTTATATTAAGTTTTTTTGTTCTACTCATGGTAGTGTAAAAGTAGGATTTATTATTTACTTATTTTAATCGTACCACTCTCTGAGCCACTAGAAAACATACGTTTATTCAGTTATGATGACGTCGAACATACAGCTTGTGACGAGTTTGTAAGAAAAACAACTATAGATAGCACACTTAAAGTTGACATTATCTACAAAACAACGTTTGAATGGAGTTTGTTCGTGCTGAATGAAACGCATTGTAAACCTCTAGAAGGGTTGGAGCCAGTTTAAATTTAGAACTCTAGCGCCCTCTAGTGATCATTCAGGACAGTTGTCATTTGTAACTTGTGACTAAAATGCCATTTTGTCGCGATTAAATGCGTTTTATCGAAACAGCTGTTTTGTTTGGGTCTTTTGAACTTCACATTGAAGGGAGTGCAGAAGCTAAAAGCATTTTCAAATGATTGAGTAAGGAATGTCTCCTGCACAATCTCTCATTTCAGACACCTAGAGGAGCTAAAAATAACAGCCAGCAGGATTCAGAAATATACTATGTATATTTAATTTACATCAAATGTTATATTTTATAAATAAAATATGATCACCGCTGATTCATTTAGCATATGCTCTATATAATTTCTTTAAATAACGTAATCACATTTGTCAACCTGGTTCAAATGAAGCCTCTGCTAATGAGCTGATGATTGGGTTCAGGTGTGCTCTATAGGGAAAACATCCAAAATATGCAGCACTGATGGATGATTCATTCTGCTCATATAGCCTACCTTCTGTTGGAGATGGGAGATATCTGAAAGATGCTTCTGTGTCTGAACAATGAGTAACAGGGTGTTGTTACATACCAACACTGCTCATATAAGGGCCAAAAGGAATAAGATATTAATTCCATTAGAAGCTAATTCCATCCCATCCGTATATTTTAGATACTATTTGTATTTCTTCTTTATTGGTAGAATCACACTCTGAGTTAGGGTTAATATAGTTAAAACCTTAAAATGCATTTCTGACACTTGAAATAAAATATGTTTTTAGTTAAGCTAGTTTTCAAGGAAACATTTTTCATTTTAATTTAGTTAACTTGATATAATAAAATAACTAAAATTGCACAAAAAATGACTTAAAACTATATAGAGACATTCAAAAACTAATTAATACTAAAGCTTTAACTAAAATGTAAAAAAACAACAACAACAAAACATTAATAGAAACCATAACAACATCTGAATGGTATTAAAATAACTCTCCTAGGAGTTTTTAATTTTATGCGTTTTGAGGCCATTTTTAACAAAAAGAATGAAAAGGTGCAATTTTACTTGTTATAAAATTATACCGTCTTGATTTGACATACACTATCACTTTAAATGCACATTTTAAAAGCTCACAAAAAAACCCCTGCTGGATACACAACGAAAGTTTACGCCCATTTCCGCCATTTTGACCAATCATAGGCGGATCTACTGCCCTTATATAGAATTGAACCCGCCTCGCTTTGTTGCTTCGTCCAATGAAAAGCCGGGAGAACGTGGTTGGCTGTAGTTTATGGTGATACAATAACAGTATCAAAAAACGCTAGAGTGAGTGACCATTTGTTGAGACCGCTAGTGAAAGCGGTTACACGCCTACTCGGAAAAACAGATCATTCATTTATATTCCACAGTCAGGTGTTAAATTATTTTACCGTGGATTATTTACCCCGTGATCCCTCCGCGCCTCCTCAGTGTTTTTAGCGAAAGGATGAAGTAGTTTCTGTGGCACAACTACAGAATGCGGTTTACTGGGAACATATATGACCATTTCTGAGCTGAAGCACTCTCAGCCATAGTTTGCTATAGGAATGGTATCGCTGAGCATTTTTCTGCCTCTGGATCTTTTTTAAACCACCTGATTTTCTTACACTTGAGCAGGACCAAGTGGTTTTGGAACATTAATATGCATGCTTGAGGCGCAACATGTCTTTGTGCATGAATGCTGGGCAGTCATAACAGATCTGGGGAAAAACAAGGGGAAACTCCCCCTCGGAAGACTTCTGAACAATGACCGGACCAAGCGCCACCAGCAGCGGCTCAACGGCCAAGATCAGCAGACACGGTCGGTCCAAGAGCACCAGTACCTACTGTCACACTACTGGTCTGGCGGCTGAATCCTCCTCATCCACTGCCGCAAACAACACCGGCAGGTCTTCCGGTGAGGAAGAGGAGAAAGACGGCGGGGTCCCGTTTTTCGTGAACAGGACGGGCTTTCCCATAGACACTGTCACCTGGGAGAGAATGTGGTCACACGTCACCAAAGTTCATCCTGATGGACAGGAGATGGTGGATAGAATACGAAATGCAACACACCTCCCTAAAGTAAGTGGAAAGTAATAGATTATTCATGTAGATCCATTTAAATATCTCAAAACTCAAAATCCAGTGAGCTGCTTATCTAGACAGCATTTTTGGCGTCATATAGATGTGATGATATGTCTTGAAATATTTGATACCCCAAAATGTTATCTTGTTAGGAAGCTCATATATATATCATATACTTATGCTCCTGTATGATATGAAACACAAAGTGTTGATAGGCAGTTTAGTTATATAATCCCTCAAATGCTGGTACCTTAAAAATGCTTAAATATATAATGCTGTCTAGGCAGGCAACGTCTTTATTAAATGCCCAAAAAGCTTTCTTGTTTGGCAAGTTACTAGGTTTTAAGTTTGTGTTTGTACAGATGTCAGTAGGAAATGGATATAAAAATGCAGAATGGTCATATGGTATTATCATGTTTCTAGACATCTTTTAAGTCCAATAGTACATAAATATAATATTTTTTTACCATGGTATGTATAAAGGGTTTTTTATAGGTAATGTCATCTGAAACATCAATGTACTGTGGTAAAGTAAAATTTGACATAATACTATCTAAAAGTTTGGAGTCATTTTTTTTTTTTTTTTTTTTTAAAGAAATTAACACTTTTATTCAGCATGAATGTGTTTAATTGATTGTAAGGGACAGTAAAGGTAATTATAATGTTGCAAAAGATTTCAATTTCAAATAAATGCTGTTCTTTTGATTTTTCTATTCATCAAATAATCCCAAACAAAATTTCACAGTTTCTGCAAACTATTAAGCAGCACAACTATTTTCAACATTGATGATAATAATAATAATAATAATAATAATAATGTTTCTTGAGCAGCAAATCAGCATATTAGAATGATTTCTGAAGGATCATGTGACACTGAAGACTGGCATAATGGCTACAAAATATTGAGCTTCGCAATCACAGTAATAAATGACATTTTAAAATATACTAAAATAGAAAATTTTGATTTAAGTTGTAATAATAGTTCAAAATATTACAGTTTTTACCATATTTTTTTCAAACCTTGGTGAGCATAAGATATTTCTTTAAAAAGCACACACAAAAAACTGTTGAACCTCAAAACTGGCCTATATATGAAACCTTGGACACATTTACAGGAATAGTGTTTATATATAAATAGCATCTCACAAACTGCCATTTGTGTGACCCAGTTTCCACCAAGAGGAAGTGTAGACTGTGACATGTGAGTGGATTTACTCATCCATGTCTTTTCCAACACTGTCACATTGTCCCTTCTCATAATTTGATTACAAACCAAACAAATGAGAGATCAGATCCAACCAATGACAGCTATGCAGAAACATGCCTTTGTTAATTCACGTTAAATGAGGAATGATGCCATGTGACATCTTAGAACTTTCACTAGGATTAAGGTTGCTGCCATGTCCCTTTATCACAATGTTGCTCTAACCTCCAAACATAAACCAATCAGACCTGATCAGGCTTCATAGAGCATGCAAATGAAGGGCCTCGGAGGGGATAAAGCGAGTCTTAATCACAGACTAAGTAATCCCCAGTGCACAGACAGACAGCATTCGCAGGGTCAAGCTGTGTGTTTATACTAGCTCTTTTGTTTTAGTGAACACTATTGTGCATTCCTGCACCCTTATATGTGCTGATGTTTGCAGAACAAAGGCGTCTGATTGGTCAAAAGTGTTGAGTCAGATCCCTAGATGTTGTAGTGATTTATTAAGGGACATTCCCCACCAGCAAGTGTTGAACAGGTGCGTGGAGTGAATCCATCAGATCAGCCAGATTAGGAGTCACTCGAACGGCTGTGACACAAGCCAGACATTCCTCTTAGAGCCATTGGACAGAGAGTGACAGTCCATGAGAAAGAACTCACTGTGAACCTGTAAATCACCACACTGATGGAGAATCAGAGTCGCCAGTGATAACCTTGGATCTGAGGACACTGCGGTTATTATGTAAACAAACCACATACCAGTACAGCGCTGTCCATTTGGTGCAGTTAAACAATATTTGAAAGCTAAGTAGCATATTAATTGTTATTTACAGCACAGTTACACTTGCTATTTTAGGTTAGGTTTTTGATATAATCCATTTGCTAGAGTTCTGTTAGAGTGTAATTCCTGTTGTTTTGTTTTGAAGCACTAAATCAGCATAAGAAAATAGTTTCTGAAGGACTATATGATGCTGAAAATCAAGCTTTGCTATCACAGGAATATATTAAATTCTAAAAGATATTAAAAACAGTTATCGTAAATCGTAATAATGTTTTAGTGTTACTGTTTTAGCTGCATTTTTGATCAATCAGTTGCATTCTTGGTGAGCATGTGAAGCTTCTTTTAAAAACCTTAAATGGATAGTTTACACAAAAATGAACATTCTGACGTTTATTTCTCACCCTCGTGTTGTTCCACACTCATAAGACCTTTGGTCAACTTCTAAACATTAATTAGGATATTTTTGATGAAATCCAAGAGCTTTCTGACCCTGCATAGACAGCAATGCAACTACCATATTAAAGGCCCAGAAAGGTAGTAAGTACACATCGTTAAAATAGTCCATGTGACATCAGTGGATCAACCGTTATTTTATGAAGCTACGAGAATACTTTTTGTGTATAAAGAAAACAAAAATAAAGTCTTCATTCAACAATTTCTTCTCTTTCGCGTCAGTCTTTGCATGTGTCGTGGTGCTCTCGTAAACGCGCGTCAAATACTGACACGGAAGAGAAGAAATGGTTCAAAGAAAGTTGTAAATTGTGGTATATGCATGTAGAAATGTTGCCAATGTTTTGGTAATGATCCTTTGGCTTTGGTTTTTGGATATAATCCATTTGCTAGAGTGTTATTAGGGATAATCTGCATAATTCTTGTTGTTTTTGTCTAGCAGTTGGGCCTTTACCACATTGTTTTTGGGTCATTCCTTCACATCTCAACCAGACGTCCACAGCTAAAAATTTGGATTTTGATCATTTTATTTATGGTGAAAGAAATACATAAATGAAGAATAAAGCCAAAATATTAAGTGTTATAATACTTACTAATCCACTATTTTTAAGGCCCTGTATGACCCACATATGTCAAAAAACATACAGCTGATACATCTTTTAAAAAGGAATGTCTAAAGAACAAATAATGTCGAAACTAAAAATGCATCTTGATTACCTCTATCAACATACCTGTCTTGAGTATCAAAAAAAATATTTTTCAAAGTTTGCGTGACTGTAACTCAGACCGGCCAGTTGGTTTTCTGCAATGACTTTGATCCCGTAACGACTGAAAAGTCTACATCTGTTCTCTTAGATGGACAAATGTCCAGGGCGGCTTGTATCGTCACCTACAGTAGTGAGTCTCAAGTTTCGCTACAGTCCCCCGGGTGGGCAGAGGTTAGCTAATGGCCCTGTGAGTGTGGATTGTGGCCTATTTATTGCTGACCTCCTTTCAGGGTTTTAGAGACCCAGTTGAGCCACTGGTGTAGAGCGTAGATGTAAATGAAACCTCTCTCAGAGAATTCAGACTGTCAGAATCAATATTCAGAGTGTCATTTGTATCCAGATACATTTTTGGAAATCAATACTGAATTGAAAGCCTTAACATAAGTTAAAATGATTACTGTGCTGTGATCATTTCAAGTAGGGGTTCTCAACTGCTAGGTTTATGATAAAAACGTCACCGCCGAAAACGTTAGTTTGAAAGAAGTCTCTTATGTTCACCAAGGCTGCATTTCTTTAATCAAGAATATATTAAAAACAGTATATTAGGTGTTTTGTTTACGTTTATATGATAAAAATGTTGGGTTGCCAGTTGGGAAACACTGGGTTCCATTCCTTCAACACCATTTTAATGAGGCTATAAGTTCTTGTGACATTTATCACACCTCAGGTTTCTAAACACTTCTATTTAAGGGCTGAGAAAGAAGGTGTGTGTTTGCACCTCTGTCTTTCAAAAGTTATTCTACTCAGAACAACAGCATTGTTATTCTGCCATCATAACATTGGCGCAGAATTGAGACATATTGTACAATGCATTTCTGTGCTTCTTTATCATGCATTCAAAGGCTCCAGAAGTCAGCACAGGCAGACAAGACTGTACTACCCTGCCTTTCTAAAGTCTCTCATTCTCTTCCACTGGGCTGAGAGAGAAATAAAGAGGAAACTGGAGATGATTCCCTTTCTCATTTCCTCCTGTGACCCAGCAGCTCTTGCATGCCTCCAACACACATGGTGCTCTTATTGAAAATAAAACCCAATGCATAATTCTGCCTGCATTTATATGACAAGCTTTGATTTAGTGCTGTTAATGTGTTGTAATAAAGAAATTGTTTCAGATAGAGGACAGCCTTTTTTCTAGCTTTCATTAATTGCTTCTTTTCTTCTAATAAATGAAGGCTTGTGTGCGAGAGGATGACCTTTGTTCATTGCTAATTCTCTTCGCTGTCCTTTTGCAGTTAGAAATGTCATTGTAGGGGTTTCAAAAGATCAATGAGGCACTGTTTCTATAGATGATAAAGACTTTTTCATGCCATTGAGACATCAGAATCTGATTGATGAGTCTCCTTGTGGTTACAAAAGTCACCTTGTGAGTAGGTTGCCAACTTCAGGATAAAAATAAGTGACAACCTCCCTTTCATTATACAACATTTCATTTAAGATTTAAAAGGATAGTTCAGCCTAAAATGAAAATAATGACATGATTTACTCGCCCTCAAGTCGGAATTCCAGAATAGTTTGACTGTCTTTTTACCTGCGGAAAATATTTAGAAGAATGTTTAACTGTTTTTGTTCATATACAGTGAAAGTCAGTGACTTTCATTATATGGACAAAAATAAAATGCTACATGATCACAGTGTATGCCTGCAGCTATGTACTTCTTAGTATCTGTAACATCTTATGTCATATACCACGCATTATTACACACATCAATTTTTGTCAAGGCAGATTTTAACATTAGAGAATTATGTGTACATATAAGTAATTCAAGATGACTCATGTTCTGATCAAGAAACATTTATTATATTTATTAAAAACAATGTGTTGCTTAATATTTTTGTAGAAGCCATGATACATTTTTGCAGGATTCTTTGATGAATAGAATGTTCAAAAGAGCAGCATTTGTTTGAGATAGAAATCTTTGTACATAATAAATGTCTTTCACTTCTGATCAGTTTATTGCGTCTTGCTGAATAAAAGCTGAAGGATATTGTTTGTTAATTCTCTCTGTTTTCACAGCACCCCGTGCCATCGGTTCCAAACTTTAAGCCGTCGATGTCTGTGCCTGATTGGCTCCATGCCGTCCAGAACTACATGAGAAACTTGCAGTATCCTTTACCCTCCACAAACCGTTTGCTCTGGAAAAGTTTGACCGATATATTCTAAACCTCTGTTTCTTCTGGATGCATTATGGATTCATGGGCATTCATTTCTTTGGAGTGTCAGTTATGCTTTTTCGCTCAGTGTAATTTATTCAGCCGGCTTGAGTTACTCAAAGTGCCTTTTTGGTTGGAGTGTCAGTCACTTTAATGTAGAGTGATATTAGCCACGGGTGCATACTTCTGATTATTACAGTCTTCTGCCTCATGCTTTAAACGCTTCCAGTGAAAATGTGTGGCTTTGATATAGATTAAAGGAATAGTTTGTCCAAATATGAAAATTTGCTGAAAGTGTATACACCCTCAGTTTATCCAAGGTGTAGTTAAGTTTGTTTCTTCATCTGAAGAGATTTTGAGAAATTTAGATTAAAAACTTACATTACTTGCTCACCAATGAATGCTCTAAAGTGAATGGGTGCCGTCAGAATGAGAGTTTGACAGCTGATAAAAACATAACAATAATCCACATGACTCCAGTCCATCAATTAACGCCTTGTAAAGTAAAAAAAAGTTGTCTGTTTGCATTAAACAATCCATCAATACATTTTAAATTCAAATCATTACTGCTAATATATGAGTCATCTATCCATAATATTGTTTTCTCCTGGCTTTTCACTTTACAAGATGTTAATTGTTGAACTGTAGTCATGTGGATTACTTGTGGATTATTGTCATGTTTTTTTTTCAGCTGTTTGAACTTCCGTTCTGACGGCACCCATTCACTGCAGAGGATCCATTGGTGAGCAAGGGATGTAATGCTGAATTTCTCCAAATTTGTTTGATGAAGAAACAAAATACTCATCTACATTGGCCTGAGAGTGTGTACATGTTTTAGCAAATTTTCATTTTTGCCTGAACTATTCCTTTAAGTTGGATATTGCATTGTCTATACTACTTGATGGTTAGATGATTTCAGCTTCTGTGGATATTTATATTCATCATTGTGTGCTATTGATATATCAGCATCTGAATTTTCTCCCACAAATACAGCAATGTCTGTGAAGAGTAATGGGTACATAAGGTTCAACAGGATATTGTTCGCAGCTGTGCATTTTGACACGCATGAGTCACAATGAAAAAACAGGAAAACAAGGCTTCCTAAATGAGCCGTACAAACTTCACGTGGCTCCTTAACTGCTGACAGATACAACCATACGGGAACACAGTTCTTTGAGATTAAGAAAACCAGACCTCTGAGTGGGTAAGTGATGCCATCGCTGAGGCATTTTCATCATCCTGTCTGTCTGCCCTGTCTTTCCTGTTTTTAGTCTTTTCTTTTTCCTGTTACTTCTTATTTTACACTTATTTTGCACTCTTGGTGGTAAATCACTTTTAAAAAGATGTGTTTTGCAGGTGTGATATTCATTTAAAAAAGTGCCCTTTTACAAAATACAAAGCTTATAACCAAACACGAAAGGTACATTTTAGATTTAAAAGTAGTCATTGACCCTGTATTGTATCAATCCAATCTCTTTCCAGGTTGATGGAGACCGCCAGAGAGATGATACGAGAATCACTTCCCATCAAATGCCTTGAAGCAGTTATCCTTGGAATGTATCCTTTAGCTTTGCTGACAACTGTTTTGTTATTGTTAACAAAAACTAAAATGATTAAAAACTGTTTTTATTAATTGAAAAAAAAGAAAGAAAATGAAATATAAATATTATAAGAGAAACTTTTGAGATCCAAAATTACTAAAATGAAAATAAAATAATGATAGAAACATTAAAAAACTAATAAAAATAGAAATAAGTACTATAATTATGTATAGAAATAATACATATTCGAAATAAGTTTGTTGAAGTACCAAAATTACTAAAATTAATATTGAAATAAAAATGAATTAAAGATAAATAAAAATATTATAAGTAATTGCTAAAAAAAATAATAATGAATCTTCAAATTGTGTAAACAAATAATATTAAAATAACACTGATTGATCAAGTGCTTTTAATTTAACAAGGAATTAAGGTTTTAAGGGAAAAAATGCAACATGCATAGATAAATAATTTACAATAACATGCATTAGAAAAAAGATAGATGTGGGTAGCACTCACACTTTCTTCTGAAAATGCAGAAATCTAGTGGGTGTTTTTTAGACTTTGAACATCCTTTAGTCCCTAAACTATAAATCAGTTCTCATAAAAGTAATTATCACCATCGAGCACATATAGCACTGTTCATTTGTCTTGGGAAAGCCCCATACTTTTATTTTAATTGTTGATTTCTCAATTGCTGAAATTGGGACGGAGGACTAAGCAGAGATCTATCAAAGGCAATGTGCTTCAGATCACTGTCTTCCCTCATGATCCCCCATCCCTTCAACTCAGCCCGAAGCTTTTACGTTCAGCTGTTGCTAGGAAACTAGGAGTCGTAGTAGATTCTCCTGAAGGGAGTCGCAGCGTCCTGTCCATGCAGTCAATGCAGCTGTGCCATTCTATGCCACTGGGAGGGTGAGTTCTTTCAGGAACTATTAGTGTCAGTTAGCTCATCAGATCCAGGCCAAGGGTTAACACAAGGCGAATGTCATCTCCGTCCGTGCAAATGCCAAGTGTAGCAGAGAAATGTTGTGGAGATCTGCTTTGCAGATTGCAGTGTGTTTCGCGAGAGCCGCAGTGGGGACTTCAGTTAAGCACCTCATGGGTCATTAGTTGCAAATCTGCGTTCAGATTTGTAGTGGAGAGCGAGAGGATGAAGGGTTCCAGATTACGTCACTTTGAGATTTGTATCTTTGTGTACAAAACCTGTCTTTTAATCTACCACACTCTCAAGGGACTTTCCTACAGTCCCAGAGGAGTCAAACATCATAACAATGAGTATTGGAGTATCAGAGAACACTTGAGGCTATTGTTGTTGTTGTAAAGTTAATGTTGCTGTAAGCCATTTTTTAGTACTGCACATAAAATGTTCCTTCTTGACAAATATATGTGGAAAATCTATCATTTTTAACCTTCATTCTGACCCTCTGTCTGAAGTGATCCATTTTTAGTCATATGCAAATGCATCTCACAATATCCAAATGTGCCATTTTTAGAGCTTGATTAAATAAATATAATGACCCCTTTAATAATCATTTTTTATTAAAAGAATTAAAAGAATAGCAGAATCCACACCACAAGTATTTGCTGAAATCACTTTCAAAACATTTTTTTTTTTAGATGATGAATGAATAAAAACATTGACAACCAGTTACAATCCATCCTGCTTTTAAAGAGGTTGAGCATTCGAAGGGGCAGATGATTGCGATTGGGGTTGAATGCTTAAGAACATTTTGCTCTGTTTTGTTTGGGTTTAGGAAATGGAATAAAATAAATTGCAATGCCCATCCATTCATGATACCTGGAGTCAGTGTTACAAGTACCCCAGGCACATCATTTTTCCATTTTTGTAGCATAAACACCATCAAACCAAAGAAAGCTTCGGATATTCCAGTGTTTCTCTAAGACGCTGAAACCTGAAGATGTCTGAGTTCTGGTTTGCATGCAACTGATACTCAACTGCCTCACCTTCGTTTGAGGGGAGGGGCTTACTGATAGGTCAGTTGACCCTTTGCAAAGACCCGCTCCTCTCATTACTGTTGGTATGTCCGACAAGCCATGCCGCTGTCGTGCCAGACATGATGTTTTCATGCAATGAAAAATACATTGCGGAGCAAAGAGGACTCTGATAATGTGCTGACAGACAAAACAGAGCAGGTTACTTTTGGTGTGGAACAAAGTCTCAGCTTTCAAATTTTGTCTTTTTTTAAATTTTTTTTAAAGAAATTCAAACAAACACCGTTTTGTAGCTCTTTAATGTGTCGTGACAGATCGCTGTAGCTCCTTAGTGCAAGCAGCACAAGAACTTGATCATCTCTTCTTCTATATTAGTTATAGCATGAAATAAACATGAATGAACATCAGAAGGTGTCTTGTTTCAACTGCGGAAGGACATCAATGCACACTATTTTTCAAATTAAACTCCACCAACACCAACATCTGAGTATCTACTCTACTCAGATTTGGCATTATGATTGGTCGGATCACCTGTCAATCAAACTCCCTGTGAAGGGTCAATTAGAACATTCTGAGAGGAGGCTCTCAACTCTACTCAGATTTGGCATTATGATTGGTCGGATCGCCTGTCAATCAAACTCCCTGTGAAGGGTCAGTTAGAACATTCTGAGAGGAGGCTCTCAACCAATGGTGTGAGCATGGGGGACCTAGTGCAATTCCATTTGGTGTTGGTAGTAGCGCAGAAACTATTTACAACATCTTTAAAAATATTTCATTTGGGTCTGAACATCAAAAAGAAGACATCCTGATAATAATTTTCTCAACTGTAAATGTCCATCCTGGATTTACAGAAAAAGAAAAAACAGGATGTAAAACTAGTTTTAGCTTTTATGTATTGTTTTGGCTTGTGTGAGCAGGCAGTATTCTTTTTGACTCTTAAATATGCAAGGTCAGCATTTTTTAGCTATTATATCACAAGGACAACCCAAAGAGAAGTGTTTGATCTTCTCTTTTTTCATGCAAAATTTTGTGTAGAAATGAAGTCATCAAAAGACTGTCTGCAT
This sequence comes from Poropuntius huangchuchieni, assembly GCA_004124795.1. Lineage (NCBI taxonomy): Eukaryota > Metazoa > Chordata > Actinopteri > Cypriniformes > Cyprinidae > Poropuntius > Poropuntius huangchuchieni. The sequence continues at coordinate 16,483 of SCHK01028258.1, forward strand.
ATTCAAATGAAGACAAAATGAACAAAATGAAAACACAATGTGCTTGGAACCTATAGCAGAAGTAATCCCCCAGGTTTGGGAATGCGTGTGTTGCAGATAAGAATTCTCGGCACTGCTGCTGAGAGGATCACATGGCCCTGCTGATGGGTAATGTGATCCTCTGGTGTCTTCTCATTACAACGCTGGTGGGGGGTTTTGTGGGTGTGTGTATGTGTACACAGAGAGAGAAGGAAACTCAAAAGAGCTGCAGACGAATGAAACCTACTGAATGAGCCTGTATTTACTTCGAATAACAACAAAGTTTTGTGTTCAAAATACCACAGAAGGATAATGGGATTGAGTTAACAATTCTCCTTTTGAAAAAAATCTAAATGTAACTTCTTTCTCACTGTCTTTTGTCTTATTATGCATGATTCACCAGTGTAAAAAAATATCTTAAGTAAAAATGTTTGCTTTACGTAAACAAATTGCGAAGATTTTCACCAAACTTTTCTGCAGATGATACCAAGGCCTCAATTAATATTAACCAATTTGCAGCCTACTTTTCATCAGCTGATTATACAGTGTATATATGTATATACAGATGTTACATACTAAAGATTTTTTTTGTAATGTAAATGTATTTACTATAACTAATGTTCAATTTAATGCATCCCTGCTGAATAAAGGTATTAATTTAAAAAAATAGTTTGACCCCAAACCTTTGAATAGTAGTGTATATTTATATTGAAGATTATTGAAGACATTCTCTGGAAACAAGTCTTAATATTTTATGTCGCTTCTCGAGTACATTTATCTCGTTTTTAGATATTTCAATAGAAAACAATAGAAAAAAGTTGTAATTTTACTGTGCATAATTGTGAAAGTGCTACTGTCACTTACCATTTTTGTAGTTTTAATCTGGAATAGCCTAACTGTTTGTGGACCACTGGAGTTTTTGATTAATAGATAAATATGCTTGTGTTATAGAATATCAGCATATTGTACTGGGGATTGTCTTTTGAAAGGCAGATGGCAAAGCAGTGAAGCCATTCCAGGACGTTGCGTTGTGTTGTTGTACACACATGGCTCAACAGATCTGTGGCATGTGCTCTTGGCTGACTTGGCAGCTTGTGCGGTACCCAACAGCAAAACAGCACAGGCGCACTGTTTACTGACAAGTGTGACGATAATGATTCATTTAAAGGGTGGTTGCAAAGAATAAAGCATAATTTCCTCATTTTAGCAACCTCAAGGCAACATGAATTCAAATTTAGCATCAGAAAAGAGAACAGCAATCATCTCTTTTTGTACTGTAGTTCTTAAATTACATCATGGATACCCTAAAAGAAACACCACTCAGTTTACTGATGTGATTGATGGCATGAAGGTCAAAAAGTAGCCTAGACTTTTTTTGTCCATAGTTGCAGATGGGTCCTGGTGTGAACCCTGCTGATACACTCACAGCCTGGTGACTCCTCATGGCAGCAACTGCCGCATCATGTGTGGCCATGCCGCAGTGAGCACTGATCGCTTACATAAGACTACAGAAAAGATCAGGCAGAGACAAGAAAAAGCCCAAGGGGAAGGCCAGTCTAGCCGAGTGTCTGCTGACCAACTTCAGTCACGTCGCTGCAACATCATGGAAAGAAAAGGTTTTTGTTCGACTTGAGATATTTGGCTTTTTATATAAGCGTTGGAGTTTGTAGACTACATTTTCTAAATGTTTTTTTTTTTTGAGATTGTGTAACTTTTTAGTGTGTTATTTGGTTGTCCATTATTAGGATTATATACAGTACATTAGGGTTCACTGCTTTATTGTGGTTTCTAGGGTGTTACTATGCAGCTTTAGTGTGTTATGTGGTTGCTCAGGTGTTCTTTTGTAGGTGCTTTTCCATGCAAAAGTTGTCACATTTCTAGAGAGTTATAGGTTGCTAGGGTGTTGCCATGCAGCTTTTAAGGCATTCAAAGTGGGTTTAGTGTATTATGTGGTTGCTAGTGAGTTCTGTGTGGTTGCTAGGTCATTGCTAGACACCGAAATGAAAATTCTTGACCGAAGGCCGAATACCGAACACAGTTTTTCTTGTTTTTTTCCCAAGTAGGCCTATTTTAACCAGCAACATCCACCCCTTCCTCTTCTCATCGGAGACATGAGATGCAGCGCTAAGCAGTCTCTCGCTTGCAGTGCTTCGTGCTTGTAATGATTTTTGTGTCTTTCTCTGACAGTTTTAAATACTTTAACACTGCCGTCATGTTTGCGGTGTTTGTGCACGCCTCTGTTTGATCGCGTCACGTTCGGTACAATTTATTCTGTCTTTTCGCTTATTCACTTATTTACACCGAAAGAGCTTTTTTTCTCTATTTTCGGCCGAACAATTTCGGTTGCTGAACATTCGGT
>SCHK01028264.1:0-11341 GCA_004124795.1 Poropuntius huangchuchieni
GAAGTTAGCCTATTTTCAGGCGCTGCGTGATGATATTGCGCTCGTTGCGCCCATGGTACGGCAGCAAAGTTCCTTGATTATTACGCCGGAATGAGAGTATAGTTCCTAGCCATATCGGCCTAGAAAATAACAACTTTTCATTTTCCGTTGGTCTTAGTACACAATGTAACTACAGAAGAGTCAAGTTTTAAATAGGAAAAATATCGAAACTCTTTGATCATTTTTGAGCGATCAATGCTGGTCTAATCAGATTCAATGATATGCTAAGCTATGCTAAAAGTGCTATCACCTGACCCGGAGATCGGCTGAATGGATTCAAAAATGGTAAAACTCAACTTATTAACTCCGGGGGAGTTGGAGAATGAGCATTATTTTCCAAAAAAAAGTGGAGTGTTTCTTTAAGGTGATGTTTAAGATGTGATTTTTTCCCGCAATTTCCTTATTGCAATATGATTTACATGTTATACATGATTTACATATATAAGTTGTGTGTGCGTGTATACATCAGTTACATCAGTGTGTATGTTACATGAGAGATTTGTGTCCATAAAGAGCACTACAACTTCATCTTACTCAAAACACTATGCTGACCTCTAGTGGTCAGTATGAGAATGGTAAATGCATGGAGTTATACAATTCATTAGTATTTATTTAATTATTTATTATTTCCATGTCTGGAAAGATAATACTGCTGCTAATGTGTTGCAGGTATCAGGGTAAAGAGGGCTGGGCCCCAGCCTCATACCTGAAGAAACTGAAAGATGACCTCTCCCCAAGGAAGAAGACTCTGACTGGCCCTGTGGAGATCATCGGAAACATAATGGAGATCAGTAACCTCCTCAACAAGAAAGCTGTAAGCGAGAAGGACATTCAGACAGATGGAGAGGCCACCAGCCCTGAGCGCCACATCTCCAAAAGTGAAATCAGTTTACCTATCCCATATGCCCCAGAGGCCGGAGTGGCACCTACAGTGGTCACTAGTTTAGGAATGAACTCTGGATCTAGCGCCGCTCTTCAAGAGAACAAGAGCAGGGCAGAGCCGGGGTCACCTGCTATAGCCCGGGTGGCACCACACAGGGTTGAAATAGGTGAGTAAAGAGTTGGGTAAATGTATACAGCGTTCACATGTTCAGAATATGAAATTGAAGTATTTATTCACTTCAAAAAAGTTTCTAACATAATTATAATTAAATTGTATTACTGTATATTGTTTTCTAATAAAAAATATATAGCTATAATTTAAATATATTCTCTTATTTTTCTGCATAATTGTACAATTGTATAGCCATATTTTATATAATAAATATGTTTATTTTCCTGTTATTTTTGCACATAGGATTTGATGCCATAGGTAACATTTCTTTTTGGTAAACAGATGTTTCCTAACATTTTGTCCGGGTGTTGTGTACCTTGATAGTGACACATTCACTGTCTCTGTTGCTCAACATTCAGCCTGTCAACTGCTGTTTGTTTGCTGTTTGTTTGTTCTTGCGCTTACTTATTTGTCTAATGCCAAATGTACACTATACAACTGAAAAAAAAAAATCCCATAGTGCTGTACGCTCACATTACATGACTTTCATTCTTGTAAATCTGTTTTGTTGTGGATGATACGATGAACAGACTAGTATTTCACCTTAACGGGTTTTTAACAGACGGCATATAATCCCCGAAATCCATGGTGTTGGTTAAAACTTGCAGTGACTGATGTGCCGTATGCATGGCACTTTATGCAAAAAACCTAAAAAAAAACAAAAAAGACGAAAAATGACATTTAAAGAGACAATGTTCTTTTTAAGCTTCTATTTATTTTTTTTTATTTTTTTTTTCTCATTGGCTATTGCTTATCATTATTCTCAGTCATAACCAGGACATTACATTTCCCACACTACAATATTTCCTTTTTTTTATTTATTTTTTTTTAAATATGCTTGTTGTGAACGCATGCTTGAGTGTGTTGGAACATGTCTCTAAACTTCTCTCTCTTAATGAGCATTAATAATGGCACTGTAATCCAGTTTGGCTCCAATTTGACCTGTTTTTGAAAATGCTAAAAAAGTTTTGGCGAAAAAGAAATCTGCGAACTCTCCTAATTTCCAAGTCCTAAATTGATAAAGCTACAGTACAGTAATATTTGCTGTCTTGACCCGAGAGACAGTTAATAAAATGTTTCTTATTCACCTGGCAGGATCTCCAAACCTCAGGCAGAAACCTCCTCCACGAAGAGATACAAATCTGGTAAGCAGACCAAAATCATTTATTGATATTTTATATTCATAGAGAGCAGCATTTACTTATTAGACAGTACTGTCTTTTTCTTCAATATTCAAGGCATTCCAGTTGCCCAAACCTCCAGAGGCCCCTACTGTGGAAGCGGAGTACTACACCATAGCAGAGTTTCAATCCAGTATCTCAGATGGCATCAGCTTCCGTGGAGGACAAAAGGCTGATGTAAGGCAGATAAATTCTTAATATAAAATGTGATTATTTTATTTTTCAAAAACAAATAGGAACACCTTTTGACTAATGAGAATATTAAAAAGTATAAATGTACTGTACACAGTGGAGTCGAAAGAGAAATGTTTAGGATTATTCAAGGGTTTTATGCACACTTTAATAATGCAAACAAATTTGTGACATTCATTGTAAGATAAGCATATTGATTAGTGATGTTTGAAACCCACTGTATAATAAATATATGCCATTGTATTAAATAAACATGCAATATGTGGTCTTCAGGTCATAGAGAAGAATTCTAGCGGTTGGTGGTATGTCCAGATCGGGGATACGGAGGGCTGGGCACCCTGCTCCTTTATTGATAAACGCAAGAAGCCCAACCTGAGCCGGCGAACCAGCACACTTACCCGCCCTAAAGTTCCTCCCCCTGCTCCACCAGTCAAGAAACAGGACTCGGAGGAATCACCTTCTCTGGCTGGCTCCGCCTCCAAAGCTCCAGAATCTCCCACTCAGCGTGTCTATGAGGAGCCGGAATATGATGTTCCCGCCATTGGGTTTGACTCTGATCTGGACAGTAATCCTCCGAAACAAAAAATAAATAACTCCCCGAAACCAGAGCCCCGTAAGTTTGAAATTAAAAGCAACCCAGCAGCAGCCGAAAGAATTGCACAAGCTGGCAAAGCATCGCCTTTACTAAAAGTGATGACCTCCCCCTTGAGGAAAAGAAACTCATTGGAGAATGTCAATAAGGAGGAGGTGATTTATGAAAATGAAGGCTTCAGGTTCTCCTCTGATGACTTTGCGAGTGGTTGCGATTCAGATACCCCAAGGAGTCTCACACTGGGTCGTAAACCCTTCGGGTCCTCCTCTGGAGGAGGGAAGCCCCTCCGGAAGGTAACGCCGGATATAAGCCGGAGTCACTCTCTTGGCCGTGCTGAGAGACACAGCCCCAGGTCGTCATCAGACGAATCAGGACGCAATCCCAAAAGAGAGCCTGTCATGCGAAAAGATGTGGAGATCCGGGTTGGTCAAAGTCCCTTAGCCAGGCCCAAACCAGTGGTGCGACCCAAACCTCTGCTTACAAAGTCAGAGCCACAAAGTCCCGAAAGAATGGACATCACCAGCTTGCGCCGCCAGCTTCGGCCCACCGGAAGTCTTCGGCAAGGCCCGATCCGTGCAGTACGTGGCGGTGAAGATTCCGAGACTGCTTCCGTTGTGTCCTCTGAGGATTCCATCTCCTCAAGAAGCACCTCCGATCTCTCCAGCGTCTATTCCAAAGGTAGCCGAGGTGGGGAATCCGACCATGAAAGTGTGCTCTACAGGACCACAGATGCCTACGAACGGGCCCAAGAGTCAGAGGTCAGCTTCCCAGCTGGTGTGGAGGTCGAGGTACTGGAGAAGCAGGAGAGTGGATGGTGGTATGTCCGTTGGGGCGACGATGAGGGTTGGGCACCTACTTTCTACTTGGAGCCAGTCAAGCATACCCAAAACGTCAGTGTACAAGAATCCCGTGATGGCCCTCTTGTTGATCTTGGTAGCACCAACAAGTCCAACAGCCTCGAGAAAAATGAGCAGCGTGTTCAGGCCCTTAACAACCTAAACCAGCAGAACCTGAGGAGTATGAGCAACCCTAGCCCACCAATCCCATCCAAACCACCGGGGGGTTTTAGCAAACCAACCGCGATGCTAAACGGTTCAGGCGTACGGATGAGGAACGGTGTCCGTCAAGCAGCAGTGCGACCGCAGTCAGTGTTTGTGTCTGCGCCACAGCCTCTGAAGGACACCAACATCCATACGGGGTCTTTGAGAAGAAATGAATCACTGGGTGCAGGCGACCACTTGAGGTCCACAGGCGGCGTAAGGCGAAACTCCTCCTTCACTGCCGTTCGACCGCAGGCGGTGACCGATGTCCGGGTCAGGTCTGGGACCACCATTACAGCACCCGCCGGAAGTTCAAGCCCCTTGATTGCCCAGAGAAACGGAATTCCAGTGTCTACAGTAAGACCCAAGCCCATCGAGAAGACGCACCTCATTCACAACAACCTTCGAGAGGTTTACGTATCTATCGCTGACTACCGTGGCGACGAAGAGACCATGGGTTTCTCTGAGGGCACTAGTCTTGAAGTTCTGGAGAAGAATCCGAACGGATGGTGGTACTGCCAGGTTCTTGATGGCTTACAGGGACGTAAAGGCTGGGTACCGTCTAACTACCTGGAGAGAAAAAAATAATTCCCCAAAAATGTTTTAAACATGCACAATTGTAATCGAAATGTAAAAAGACGAACTGACTGAAGGACTTTTGGTTTGAAACGAGAGGGACAGAGCCTTTTAGAAAGGAGTTTACATTAAAACTAGAGTAATGCAGGTGAATGTTTAGCAAAATACCTGCCGTAACTTTATGCCAAATGGGTGCCTTCGTACATCTTTCACTGAATGTTAAGAGGAATTGGTCAAATACCAGTGAAGCAACGAAAATACCAAACTTCAACTTAGTGCCATAGGCCTACAAGTACAGAAAGCAACAAACTTATTTTTGTTACAACAAATACCAGTGAGAAAGATCATTTCAGCATAGGTGCGTAACCAAAAGTGCAAATCCAATCTTAAGCACTTGAAAACAAAATTTTTGAACAAAAAACCAACATCAAATGTTATATTAGCATTGAGTCCGCTCGAGGAAGCAAAGCATAACTTTGATTGTCGTTTTTTTTTAAAAACTATTCTTTTTTAAATTGTTTTGTGTTGATGTTTGTGTTATATCTTCCTTAGAGATGTATTTCTGCTTTCTTGTAACATCCTAACACATCAAAAATGTTCACTGAGTCACATACTGTCCTGAGTAGTTGCAGGTCTTTATTATTTAAGTCTCTTATTTGTCTTCCCCACTCTTTAAACATGCACCGGCCAAAATGAATAAAACATGTTAAAGGAAAATAGTCTGTGAAAGCTACATGCATAGATCACCTCATGCCCACTTAATTATTGGGTTTAAACCCAAGTTTAGTTTACAAAGTGCATCTGTTTATATTTTCAGCTTCAGAGGACAGGACATTAGATATTGCTGCTCTGTGTGTGCTAAATCTGTTCATTCAAAGAAATCAGGACTGGAAAATCTTTTGTTTTGTTCAGCATTTTATCCCAGGGAAGTAGTGACATAACATTGAGCCCAAAATGTGATCACACCAAAGAAGAATTACAGACACATTTGCTAGTTTGTTTTAGAGTATTTATTTTATGGGTACAAATAAATACAGTGTATTCAGCAAAACCTAAACGAGGTTTCAGAACTGAGAACAAAGTATATTTAATTGTTATATCTGGAAGCACTTGATTTTTTTTTTTACCCAAAGAAAAGCACATTAATATGCAAGGATAATTTCTACATTACGATATTGCTGGGCAGTATTGAATCTGAAGTTAGACAATAAGCAGTTTAAACTACTATCATAGAGTTTCATTTTCGACAAAGATGTTAAAATAAATTCACGAACTTTATCTTAGTCCGTAGTCCAATCTCTAATTCTCTTCTTTATAGCTCAGAATGATTACTTCCCCCTTATTCAATCAAATAATATTCACTAACGGCATCAAACAATTGATGTTCAAGACTGCTGAAATATTTTTCTAATGAATAGTGTGAACTCTTAAATGAGTTCAACACTACTTTTATTTGATTTAGTTTTCTGCTGGACAGTATTTTAGTGTTAAACAGTTAAAACATTAATTACCTGCTAGATTGCAGTTATATTCTATTAAGCAGAAAATTGTTTATTTTGTCTTGTTTGTTGGTTGTTGTGTGATCACACATGGACAATAATGATGAATGAAGTCGTTCATTTGTTGTGAATCAATGCATTTGAGCTTTTTCTTAAATGCACTGGTTTAAAGATGCAGTGCACTTCATCAGCATATAATTTATTTTTTGTTGTATTTATAATTTTTAATGTTTAAATGTTTTTAATACTGTCTTGAGAAGATGCCATTTTATTGTCATTTGACACTCTCTTTTAAAACTTGAAATTCTTGGCAGTTCTGTAGTAATTGGCTATTGCTATATTCTGAGCTTTTTTTTTCCTACCAAGATGGGTTTTTTTTTGTCTCTTATGTAGGCCTTTGCTAATTAGGCAGATGAATAATGTCTCCTACTGTCTTAAAATTGGAAGCAGATTTTTAAAAACAATTCTTGTGAACATTTTTCTCATCATGTGAACATGCTTTCACATAATTTTTTTACATCAGAAATGCATTTTCAACCAAGCTGATTGCTGCACCTTTAGCAACTATGGACACTTCCTTTCTCGTTATTGATCCACATATAATGCCAGATTATTTAAACAAAAAATAATATCATCCTATCACTCCCAGATTTTTTTCAAAAATTTATATTACAAAAAAAAAATCTGAAAAATAATCAATCAATCCTATTTAAAAGCCAGCAGTAAAATGGGAACGATCAAATGACATAACATTTTATAATAAAAACAGCAGGGCTCTGTAGTTATATAGTACATGTGAATCCCTAATTGTGACTGGACCAAATTTGAGTGTTTCATTTAAATGTTATCATTTAAAAAAAAAAAAAAACAGCAATAATGGAATTTTAAAGTTGTAATTTGGGTGATTTTGTTTTTAACTTTTAAATTTGAAAATGAAAATCAAGCCATTGCACTCTCAATTGCAACTCTCTTTTTGACGATGGCATTATAGAAATGTGTCGATTCACTACAGCGCAGCGCTTGTGATGGATGTTGCTAAGCTCCATTAACACTGCTTTTTCTTCATTTGCGCCTATACAATTTACAAGGGAACTGTTAAGTGTCAAACTAGTTCTTATATTACTTGTGTATCTGCTAGCTTTGTTTTATGTGTTCTTTATTTATTTAAATTTTAATGCTTTTTTTCAGGAGCAGTATTGTGTTTTACTGTTTTTTGTTTTTTTCTTTTTTCTTTCTCCTGTTCACTTTTGACATTACTCAGATGGAATGAGGAAATGTGCAATACAAAAACAGGCATCTCACCAGTTAAGAACCATAGCATTGGAGAAATCTTTGTTTTTACTTATAACTCTGACAATTTTATGTCAAATAATGCCTGGTTTTGTCCCATAGTTTTTTTTTTTAATCCTCCAAGTCAAAATATATCAATGTGTGTTCAAATATGTTATGCTGAATGTTAAAATGCCCTGATAGATGGAAACCTTCAGTCTGCCGGATTTCTGCATTCGTACTTTTTACCTACTGAACCGCATCTTGCTTTAAGGGGTTTAGTGACCTCACAGACCCATGGTGAATCAGTATGGAAATAATAGGGAAGCATGGGCATATCTAATTCTCTGAGGCATTTGACAGATCAGCCTGTCAAATTACAAATTTGAGATGGTGGGGCAAATCCATCAGCAGCTATATGAGCGCCGCACCACACACTGCCAACTTCTCTACATCCGCCCCCTACATTCCACTGTTACCATGGCAAACTCTATCCTAAATCCCAATTGACATTTCTTGTTCAGTTTTGTTTAGTCTACTAACATTTTCATTTTTAGCGTTAGGTTTATTCGGAGAATCAACTTTCCACACCTTAAAATAACATGGACTGCATATATTTGCTTCTCTTCCTGTCTGAATTCATTATTACGTGAGCTTACAATGCCTTTGAATTGGAATGCTTTTACTGAGAGTTTGAACATAAGAACAGAGAATTTCACTTTGGTTGATGGTTATGAGTGACTGTCTTTGAGTTTCTGGTCAAGAGAAGCTTTTCGTGAGAGTTGAAATGACTTCACCTTTCCTTATTTAACTTCTCAGATGTAGGTTTGCTGTTGTTTCTTGCTTAATGCTTTGTTTTCCTTTTGTATGATCACATTTAAATATTAAGATTGTATGTTTATGTGGAAGAATGTATGGGATATATTTACAGGAATGTTCCAGGTTCTGTGACATGGTGTTGAAAATGATGATCAACCAAACAAATCTCTTGAGAAAATGTAACTATTTCATGAATTATAGTGATTTTGTATGAATTTGTACAATGTTTTAGGATAGAAACATGAAGTTTCACCTTCGTCAGTTCGAAGATCCATGAATTTGTATGATGTGATTCATACAGAAACGTACGATTTTAAGAAAAAAAGTTAGCAAGAAGGTCCACCTTCATGTATTCAAAAGTCAGTGAATTTTTATGGAAACGGATGGTTTGTAGAAAAAAGTCTGCATGAATTCGAAAGTACATGGATTCAAAAGTTAGCATGAAGGTCCACCTTCATGAATTCAAAGATCCATGAATTTTTACGATGTTCATGTGGATGATTCATATAGTAACAAGCGATTTTTAGGAAAACGTTATCATAAATGTCCACAAATTTGTTCAGTGTAATTTGTTTAGAAACTTCCAAAACGTATTTTAGAAAATCCGATGGTCCATGTGGTTGTGTACCGAAATGTACACATTTTAGAAAACAAAAGCATGAAGATCCACGACAGTGCGGTGTAACCAGATTGTACGAAAATGTCCAAATGAAATTATTATAATTATAAATCACAATGGCCTGTTGGTTTTCAAAGTATAAGACACTTAGTATTGAACCTGGAACATCCCTTAAGCTCCTGAATCGAAATAGAAGAATGTTACTTTTACGAAAATACGATTGTTGGGTGTATTTTTCTTGTTTGTTTGGTGCATTCTGTGGTGGTTTGTGTACGGGTTTTTTTTTAAACGGTGGAAAGTGAAGGTGAACAGAGGGAACGTTTGTTTATGATGTTTGGTTAGAAGAGAATCCAGTCAGGTAAAGTTAGACATGATTAAACCGCTCTAATGGACTTGGAAAAGAAAAGCAAGGCTTTTTACGATAATTAGCACTTCGGAGAAGCTTCCCGCTAGCAGCAGCTCATTATGATGTCACAGTGGAACTGCATTGTCATAACAGCACTACTGAGGCGCAGTGTTCAAGAAACACACTAGTTATTTCTGTTGGAAAACTGACTGCAACTTAATTCAAGCGAGCAGCCTTGTCTCCAAAGCCATTGTTTCTCAAAACACGCCTTAGTGCTCGAGTACACATGCTGAGGTTTAGAAACTTGCAAACGGATATCCACCCCAGCTCGCCGCCGCTGCAGACCTCTTTATAACAATTAAAAAGTTGCTGACAGAACGTGTAAAAGAATAGGAGCGCTCGTCTCCAGCTCACCCACCGCGGTGTCAGGAGTACAAGCGCGCTGTGAAATCACATTACCCGAGTGCTCGGTTAATTACAGATGCTTGAGAAGAGCGCCGTGAATACAAATGTCACACTGATTGTGGATGTCGAGCTGCCGGGGGCTCGGATCAGATGCCGAGATAGATTGATCGTGTCTCTAATGGCTCGCAGCATGTCGAGATGTATTAACATCATCAAGAGGAATCATTTGAGCTTCCTGCGTCAGCGAATGGCTTGATTTACTGAGGCGTCTATATGTCGTGTTGGTGTACAACAAAAGTTGTAAGAATGTACGTGATCGATTGCGTCGGATGTCATTTAAAGGGCTTGGAAAACCTGGGATATATATTAGGGAGTTTTAAAATTGTGAGGTTCAAGCCTGGAAAAGTCGTGGATGAAAACATTTAAATGGAAGAATTGTCAAAAGCTACTAGTTCAGTAGCTGATACATCATCTGATACATTTTCATCAATAATTTGACTAATATTTCATGCGAGCTTACCTGGATAATAAGGAAGTAGGCCTGTTTTAGGCATGGATTATGGTGGAGAGAGTTGAATGTGTGCTAGGTGTGATGTATGAAGTGTTTGAAAGGAGTTTTGGTAGGTTTTATTGATCTTTTCTGTGTTCATTTGCATTTTTGATCAGGTGCATCAGTGTTTGGTGTGAGGCGGCAGGGTGTGTTTTTGTGTTCACTTTGATGCGAACAAGTGCAGAAAGGGAACATGCGGTGGCGGTTTAATCTCTTGCTGTTTTCTGTCCCTGTCTCTGCTCGGCTGTCTGCACTAATTACCATTCTTCTCCTCTTAATTAACAGTCATGAAAAAAACAGCACGTGGGGGCAGTAACATCTTGCTTAAAAGAATGTTTCGATGAGTGTCACTCTGAAATTTACATTTACTGAAGTTTTCTTTCATCACACGTCCACTATACGAGTTTATATTTATTTATTTTATTTTTTTTTAAATATGATCTTATACATGTATAGCATGTATTCTTAGACAGTTATTACAAAAAAGATTTTTTAATTAAAGTAGCCTACTCCTCAAGTGATTTTTTTAAACAAAGTTGAATTTTCAGACAGGAAGTGAAGATGTCTACAATAAATAATATGCCACAATATTTCTCTGTTACAGACCATTGGATGTAAGGAATGTTTGGCTAGATATTTGCAAAACCCTCTTGTCATAAGATATATTAAAAAGTGTGCTCTTTGGACATATTGAGAAAAGGCCTTGCATTGATATTATTCAGCGCTCAGCCAAATCTACATTTTGTATGCATTTCTTTTAAAGATCTAAAGGTCTACAGCTTCAGCTTTTAATTTTCAGCATTTTTTTTACTTTATGTTTTGTTTTTGTACCTTTTTATGTTTACATTGTATCTTGCATTGTTCTAAAGGAAAACACAATAAAATGTATCCTCCTTGTTCTTATATCTCACTGTCATGCTTTGGTCTACATTTGGCAGAGAACATTCATCTTTCATAGATTTATATGCAGTCAAGGATTTAGGGATCATGTCTCTAAATCCAAAACACCATTCGTCTTTATCATTTGTCATGATGATGTCTACAGCCCGACCGTCATCGGAAACCAGAACATCAGACACCCTCACTCACAATCCCACACACTCGCACAACAAGTCCTTTACATAATCTGACATAGCTGCGTTCAGAATTTAACTGGAAAT
>SCHK01028360.1:0-12817 GCA_004124795.1 Poropuntius huangchuchieni
TGGATAATTAATAATGATTATTAATTAATGATTAAATAATTATTATTTTTTTTAAATGACAAACTTGATGCTGTCTGTAAATAACAAAACAAAAAATAAAAATGAATTAATGCTACATTTTGCAGTGTTTAATAGTGTTTAATGCTGCACTAAGCAGCATTAAACATAATCTGTTTGCATGTGTGCCTTCACTGCTACATATCCTGACACTAACTCAAGTAATGACACTGCACTTAACGGTCAGGAACTTGAACCTTTGCCCCCCTATAGTTGAAGTGTGGACAAGCATAAAGTTATGCAGTCTATCCTGGGAGTCGTAAACTCGGGGACCTCAGCTAGCTTGAGAAATCTCATACTATCAAGTTCCCTCCTTCTTATCCAGAGCCATGCTGCAAAACAAGATGAAGCAACTGGCCTCTGCATGTCAATAGCTCAGAGAGCTCTTGCAGCTGTTCCCTTCACTAGTTATGTTTGCTTTGTTGCCATGGTCGCAGATGGGTGTGAATGTTTGGGTTTTCAGGGTAGACTTTATGCTATATTATGATGGACACATCTAGATTGAAAACTGAGCAGCGTTGTGTCGTTTGTTTAGACTAAGTGACTATATTGTTAGGTTTATATGCCATAATAGTATATAGTATAAATGTAGTATATATAGTACAGTAATATGAGTTAAGTGTGAGAAGTTGTAAACAAATAAAAAAAGGTGAAATCAAAAGGTGAAATGGTGCTCTAAATGTAGACGAAAATCACTTAATCTATTGCTGTTTAATGCTGGAAGATCAGAAACCTGTCCCACTTCAGATTTCGTGACCATCTTTATAATTTTCAGCAAATAAAACCATACATCGGTGTGTTGTTTTTTTTTATGTTCACTTGAATATAAAATTATATTCATTTTTTAGTGATTTTTTTAATAGCAAAAATGTTTTTAGCATTTTACAAAAAAAAAACAATTTAGCACTATGTACATATGAACTAATATCTAAAAAAAAAAATTGTAGTTTATCTATAGAGTTTAGAGATGATCTCGTTTTTTTAGTTAATCAATTCAATTTGTATTTTCAGTTAATATGCACTGCTGGAGAAAATCACACACAATATACAAGTGTACAATATATTTTGGTAGACAAAGTAAGAAAACACAGGAAATGTAGTCTGCTCTTTTTTTTTTCTTTCTTTTTTTTACGTCCAAATGGTCTCCAGGTCAGTGTGCTCCTTTCCTGCTCTTGATGAGAACAATGCGAGATGTAGATCTCTCTAGCACTGGCAATTATGAAAAATCTGCTCTTTTATAAGGTATAGAACATCAGGGATGCCATAGGCGAAAGAAAACAGATCGAAAAGAGCTGCAGAGATTGAAACTAGTGAGGATTAATAAAGAATAAACAGAAGATATGAGGAAATTGCGTCGGGGCCTTTTTCACAAACTCGTGTCATAACTGTTTAAATAAACAGTGTCATAACTGTTTAAATAAAAGACCAAATGGATGATCAGAGCCACATCTCTGATATTATGCAGTGCTTATACCGCAAGATATGAAACATCCTAAAAACACAATATTAAAGTTACAGGCACCATATCCTTCTAAAAGCTTCATCTGAATACTTCCACTTTGAGCGTGAGGCTCCTGGTAAGGAGGCATGACAGTAGGATTTGTCAGTTATTGGAAAAAGCTGAGACCTGTGTAGCGTCTAATCAGCTAAATCAGCAGCTGCCATTGCTAGTAATCCCACCTCTCTTTTTGTTGGGGCCCAGGGTCAGCACCGTACAAAGGGCCTGACCTGCAACAGTCAATGGAATAGGGAACTAGCAGGACAGAATAAAGTGCTGGGTCAAAGCTGACTCATCATAGATCCTGGAAGCAGCCCTCAACTGCCTGCAGAGAAGACAATACTGTTGTAGAGTTATGTAATACACCCGCTAGCTGTGTGAGGATGTACTCAGGCATTTCACATTTCAGTGCCTCATGTTATCTTGTCTTTATTTTCAGTTGGCGAAACAGCAACCCTCAGGTTAAAAAATAAGATAAGATCTTTGAGCATGATAACCCAAAGCACGCTAGCAAATCAACTATACAGTGGCTGACAGGGAGGAATATGAATGTTCTTGAGAGGCCTAATCACTACACTGACCTGAATCCAAATTTAAACTTGAAACTCTCTGAACAACTTCTGTCTAAATGTGTGTAAGGTTAGAAATAGAATAATTCAAGTATATGGTATAACGAGATATTTCAAAAGAAAATGACATTAACTAGAGTAATATGTATTTTTTTACACAGTTAATTTAATTAGTATGCACTATAGTTGAATTTAGGTTAATAATAAATTATTTTCATATTATCTTATTTTTTTTCCCCCCAAAGAAGCAATTTGAAAATAAAACCAGACCTGTGCGCTTTAAAGCAACAAAAATTTACATTAAAACTCAAGATTATTTTGATAAATGTAGTTTAAGAGGAACACAGGGAGAGGTGGAGAGACGTTCTCCTGACCCCTCAGGCTCTGTCCTGTGCGTGCGAGTCTACATCCTAAAACCCAATCAATAAACATAACACATGAATGACGCAAGTGCTAATGATTTTCTAAATATGTCACAACTGAGTTGCAAATCAATAATCAGTTTGTGGTCAAAATGAATACGTAACCTCACACTTCACCTCAGGCAATGCAAATACCCATTTAAAAATGGCTATAGATTAATAATATATTGTACGCTAAATAGTTTTATTTGTTTATTTTATTTATTTTTTTTTTTTGTAGTATGTGCGGCATACAATTCCCCAATTTTTTAATATGTTTTGGCCAGTTTTAACATGAACCTCAGTTTNTTTATTTTTTTTGTAGCATGTGCGGCATACAATTCCCCAATGTTTTAATATGTTTTGGCCAGTTTTAACATGAACCTCAGTTTATGTGTTTTTTTTAAGCAACCCTGCTGGCAAAGTTTACTATCTCACTTGACCCCAAGGTCACTTCTTGACTTTAGTGCCACCCGATAAGCTGAGGTCAGAAGGTTAGCTCCTCTAGACCAAGTTGGCGTCTTGAAGTCGAACACCTTGAGGTTTCAACCTTATCTTGAAATGATCTGCATCTTAAAGCAACACAGATGCAAAGTACTAAATGTGAAAAAGAAAAAAAAAAGATTCTTAAAAAGAATGGTCTAAATTAGATTTGTATGTGCACAATAAATGAACATGTGTTTAGTATATGCTTATGGAGAAGCTTCACTTAAAATTGTTTTCATTGACTCCATTTGTGTAACTGCTAGAATGGCCAGTGGGGGCGCTGTTGTTAGTGAGGGACCAGTATTGAAGTTGTCTTGAACGTGTCCATATTTCAGGTCTTGCTGACTTTTTAAATTCTGAACAGCAGACTGTTTGCTTTGATGCACTTTATATCAGCATAGTAAAGACTGATGGAATCATTACAGTGCTGTTTTGTTATGAATAAAGCAGATGTACAACAGAAGTTATGGTTTTTAGAGGTTTATTTATATCCAAGGAAGAACTAAGACAAAAGTTAAAACCATTATGAACATACATTTCATTCATTATCTAATGTTCATAATGATCTCTGAAATGAAATCACAATGAAATAAGACAAAATATACCACTGAGACAAAATAAACTCAAGAAATATTGCACTTAATTTCTAAAACATACCATATTTCCACTAAAGGTGTTTCTTGACAAAGTCAAGCGTTTAGCTTTAACACTGGACTACACGGAAGGCCAAGCGTTAGACTATAGTATTGACCAACCACAAAAAGAAGCACTTTTCTCTTTGCGTTTAAGCTTATTCTTTCTTTAGTGGCCAATTTTGGTTCAATTTTAAACTATAAAACACAACAGAGAAGCAGATCATTCTCTTTTTCTTATAATCATCTCTTCAGGTCTGAAATGGGTCATCCATTTCTCTGAGGTGTGCTACAGCTATTGTTCCCATAATAATCGAGACAAGAGGATCTGTATAATGGTCGTTTGTCTGAAAAACAAACACTGAATGCCCAACAGTAATCATCAGAACTCATAACTGAAAAAACAAATCCAAAACCCATTCAACACAAAAGTGGCATGATCAACGCATGCTTTAAAGGACTTTTTCGTTTTCCCTTTTTGTCCTTTTAAACTAAACAGTAATCTCTAGGACTGAAAGAAAACAGGATTATGATTATTGAGGATAGCATAAATGATAAAGCATGTTAAGATCAGTTTATCAAGGCCACTATGTTAAGACCACTTTGCTGCAAAATCATAAACCCCCTCACATTACAGACATGAGTAATTCTATAAATTCAAACGCTGCTTTAACTATCTACATTGGTAATTGTTTCAATTGTTTCACCAGACCTCAACCAGACATGAGCAGTTTTATTTCAGTAAAAAAAGTGCTTAATGAAAGCCAAGCATGATCAGAGCCTAAACTACTTCTGTAGTTGAATGAGTTTTAAAAACAAATGTACAACTCATTTCAACTGGATTCGGATGTCTCCGGAGTCCTTGTTTTGCTTCCCAGCTTGGCTTTTCAAGCATTTGTGCCATCCTTGGGGTCGCATCTGGCTTCACCGATCTGAAGAAACATTACGGCTGCTGGTGCAGCAGGACAAAAAGGGAATGTCATTGAAAGTCTTTGAAAGCTGCCTTGCATCTTTGTGCATATCTCCTCTCTTTATTGAATCTGTTTTTCAAAACTGAATCTGAAATTCCATCTATAACCTCCTACCTTGAACTGAAACAGTGCAATCAAAACATAATCTACACCATTTTTGTTTTTATCATTTGGCAAGTGAGAAGATCACCTGAGACTGAGTGCTTTTTTTCAAGCAATGCAATCCTGAAGCTTGCACTGCTATACACTACTAACAGAAAGGCAACAAACTCTTCAGGCTGCCTGCCCAGACCCCACCCTGTTTTATCTCTCTGCTCCCATCATGCACACGAGCGGCAAGAGCTGGACTGTTGCTCCTTGATCAAACAACATGTGCAACACATTTAACACCAAGCAAACCACGTTTGGCGTAAAGGCATTCTACATTTAGAACTGAAAATAAAGTCCATGTGAACAGGAGAAAATAAAACAAAAGCCAAACTCAGGTTACGAGTTGGCGAGGCAACGTCGCAAGAGCGTCAAGACAGCATGTCACCAAGAGCAGATTATCGACTGAGGAAACACAATCAATGAACACTACAGACCTCTAAAGAACCTGAACAAGATCAGTGCATTAAGTCAGCCCGTTCAGTCTGTTATTCCTCTGAATCTTCTCTGTGTTGTTTGTGGCTCATGCAAGAGCCTGCAATCGCTTAGTCTAAAAACTGAAACAAAACAATCATTGATTTTAAAACGCAAGCGAGAAAAATGAACTTGTGCAAAAAAAAAAAAAATCTATATCAAAAATCGCATTTCTCTCAGCTGTACTGCTGAATGGCTGCGGTTGTAGTGTTTTCTTGCATTTCTCTTCAGATCTCGGACAAGGTCTGCGTGTACTTTGTCAAACTTTACCGAAAAGTGACTACTTTGACAAAGCTCTGCAGGCTTAGTCCAACGGGGCGTGTCCCATCACAGGGGCCGAATATCTGGGTCGGGTAATTTGCCAGTGTGACTCCTGCGCCCTTACTTCTGGGTTTTCCCATAGTGGGTTGTTTTCTCTCGGTGGTGACAGCAAAGCGACCAATCGCTGTCATCGGGAGATAAACAAAAGTGAAAGCTCCTAAAGCCCAATCGCTTTGGACTCGTGCCATGCATTTCTCAGCGTGACGGGCAGGTGTCGAGTCTGTGCTCCGCAGTTGATGTGGCTTGATCTGGATGTGGATCAATCTGATGGAAAGGGGAACAGAGAAACGGCAGTGAGATTAATGCATTTAAACATGGCTGAAAGCTTCACACCTTCCACCAAAACTAAACTAAAAGCATACCTCAGAGTAGGGTGGAGGGGGTCGGAAGCGGAACTCCTGGATATAAGCGAATAGCGGGCCATCAAAGTTTTCCCGCCCTGACGACACTTCCAGACAGCTGTGCCTCTGTTCTTCTGTGACCACCTCTGCATAGGCCGGAGGAGCTGTGTACAGCAAAAGCACATGTTAATATTGTTACCATGCAAATCACGTTATCTTTGCACACATGATCTACACGTCCTCTTTTGGTGTCTTACTCAAAGAAATGTTAAGCAACAAGTTAAAAGACCTCTACAGAAGTCTGTGTATTCTGAAAAAGATATATATATTGCAAACATAGCTCAAATCAAGTGGTACTACTTAACAGCCTAGGAGATGTTCCTTACCTTCAGGCCTCTCAGGGAGGGCCAAGCCTAACCAGCTCATGGTCATGCTGCATTGGCTGCTCACAGAAGATGTGCGGCTACCGAAGGGGTGGAGAGGGATGGTGCCAATCACCAGGGGCAGGTTTAAAGACAGGTTCATGGCTCCTGGGATGTCTACATACACCTGATAATAAAAATATTGGGATATAGAATTAATTACTGAACAAACAGTGCACCTTTGAAAAAAAAAAAAAAACATTCCACCATTTCCAAAGCCAAATGCTCCTTCAGATCCCCAAAGCAAGCAAACGGTTCTAATATACAACCACGGTGTGCTGTCCTAATCTTTAGCTTAATGCCAAAATCTCAGTTGGCCAGGCAGTAATTCCTCTTTTCTTAACCAATAAAATATTTGTGTCCAGAATGCCGCGAGACTGTAGTATATACTGTGATTTTTAGAGTGCATAGTGCTCATAAACAGCTGTTGAAATAGTATTCTCACTTATTTGGACCATGAAACAGTATTTAATAGGTCACAATTTATTAAGTGGATTCATTTATTTCAGAATACAAGGAGCCTGCTTAAAACAAGTAAGGAGTATTTTCAGTCACACAAAAAGGCAAGAAAATAACATTATGTATTCACAGCCTATCAACAATGTTTCCTTAGAGCTGAGTGAACTAAAATAGTAAACTTAAATCCTGGGTCCCCACTATTACACAGTAACAGATTGGTTTGAGAGGATAATAAGCCATTAACACTCAATGGCCTGAATTTCAACAGATATTTTGGGCTGATCTTCTTATCAGTATGTGCTGGAGAGAACTTGACATAATCTTATTATCATTCATAGTGCTGCATGTGTGGAAGTGCAAGAGGAGCTGTCAAGGAAATGACCCTTCAGCTGCTTGAAATCGACATGGAAAGCACTCAAATTACTGCATTATTTGCATTTTAAGCTACTGAGAGGACCTGCACTTGTAGAGATGATCGGTAAGCTCATGTGCGCCCCAAAAGACTTCAAAATCAATACAAACTATAAAAGCACATGACTTACCATGAGTGAGTATTCCACTCTAATGATACTGCAGTCAAGGATGGAGGGTGATACAGGGGGAATCTTCAGCATCTTTCCATTCCATGTCTCTGTCTTGCCAGATGAAAGCGACTCCCCTCGGATGTTGGCCACCAACTGCTTGATCTCCTTCATCTTCCCTTTGGCAAAGAAGGTCTGTGTTTGGTAAATGGCGGCCTTTGGCACAACCATGCGCGAGGAGCAGTTTTCAATTTCAGCAAAGATTTGAATGGACTCTCCTGTGTGAAGACATTATATATTGTTAATGGTACAAAATAGTATCATGTAGGGCTGCAACAGCTAAATTGATTAAAATGATAATAATCGATAATTAAAACAAATCAGAAATATATTTGATTATCGTCAGTCACAGCACTTTATAGTAGCAAAAAATGCATTTCTATAAGCAAAACACATCTGGAAAACAGTGAAGGACAGAGATAAGCTACTGCGGCAAAAATGTACAACCCAAGCTGTCCAAAACATAACAACGCATCAATTTAATGGGATGTTTTCTCAGTTTATTCACCTTCATGTTGTTTCAAACCTGTATGAATCTGTTAAACACAAAATAAGAAACTCATGTAGGTTTGGAACAAGTTGAGGGTGAGCAAATGATGACATAATTTTTCTTTCTAGGTGAACTATGCCCTTAAGACCTTCAAACAAGTTTATACTTTAATGTGGCTTTCCGTCACATACTTTTTTTTCCATCTGATTAATCAAAAAAAAAAAAAAAAGTAAACAGATATATCGATTATCATTAGTTGCAGCCCTAGTATCATGTAAAAGTACAGTGGGGTCCAAATGTCTAGTGAAAATGTTAACTGACAGAAGATTTACCTGGAGTATAACCCTTCCGTTCAATTTTGGCACTTAAGGAGATTGGACCTGAGGTGCAAAACCAGCAGCATAGCGTCTTTTCTTTAGTTCCTGCCTGGGGAGACTGTGCAAAGTAGAATAACAACACGTTAAAACGCAAGAACCTTGACTGGTCATTCTTCAACACTGCATTGATGAATCAGTGATAAATCGAGGGATATGAATGATGCCAACACTCACCAGCAGGAGAGGAGTGTTGATGTCAATGTGTTCAAAGACAGTGAACTCTTTCTTGGTCTTCATGGGCAGAAGCCAAGGCCTGTGCAGCTCAGCCTTCACCCAGTAGCGCACACTGCCATGCTTTCCTTCGAACGAGGTAGCCAGAGGTCTGCATGTGCGTGAAACAGAGAACATTTGCATAAGAATTACAATATACATTTCCAGTAAATAATTCAATTTGGGGCCATATCTGACTGACACTCACGTTTGTGGAAGCTCAAAGCTGAATGCATACTCATGTCTTCCTGAATGAATAGTGGTGAGTGCCTCCTCAGAGTTATCATCATCTGAAACAGAAGAGAATAATATTCCAAATATCCCTTACCTGCCAAAGCAATGATCATCTTCTTGTTTATTACGTTATCTAATTTATTCAAACACATACACTTCTGCTAAATGAATAAATGTAAACACTTTGATATAAAACAATTGATTGATTCTCATACACCCCAGCAAATTGTGATATGCAACATATAATTATATTGTACCCATGAATTATGAGTGTTTCATCACAAGTATGATGATTGCACTTTATGCACAGGTCTATTCAGTTTCAGTATTCATTCTGAATGGGAGAGAGAACTACAAGATCCACTGCAGTTTACGCGAAACCTAAGGTAAATTTGAAACGAAATTCCAATGTTAAATAATTTGTTTGTGTAACACTAAAAAGCACCGGCGGCTTTCATTCAGCCAGCTCAGCACTCAGCTTAGCGGAGCCATGGTAAACAAGCACGGAGCTGTCAATCAAGGGCAGACTCCAGCAAGAGAAGACCGGCCTAAACCGGAGCCGGCTGCTTCCCCGTGCCGGCGCGCTCATTACCTATTCAGTGTGCATCAACCTCCCATTGAATCTACGCGTGTGCTGCGGCGTGGACCTCAAGAGTATTCTCCCATTCAGCAAAACATGTGAGAGAAATATGCCAAAAAACACACACCAGAAATCACAAACCACAGAAAGCCGGCCAGTTTCAATAACAAATCGACTTTTATTGTAACCAATCACTCATACAGAAGCAGCAAAGACAATTGATTTAGATTAGAATTTTACATGGGAATGAATTTATTTGAAATTACAACACGCATGCAACTAACAAGGTCATAACATGCACTATTTGATTTGTATACAAAGAGTTTCAACATTAGGCAAATATTGACTAGCTTTCATGTAACAGTTACTAAAAGCCACCTCAGGCTAACAAAAACTTCTGGACAACAACAAAAAAAGCGAATCAATATGTAAAAGTTATTTTACAGTTTGGATGTATTAATGTCACGTTTGCCACTGGGTTAAGCAACCTTTCACACTTGTTATTTTTAACCCTGTGATTTCATGCTAACTGTAATGTTACAGTGTGAACTGAAACAATGCGGTGATAGGACGTTACAGCAAGTTGTTTGGCAACTGACGACCAATAAACTGCCTCGGTTGCTTAGCTCATTAAATATTCATAAGCTACGTGCAGTTGCAGAAACAGCGCGTATGATAAAAATTAAAAATGTCAAACAACTAACTGCGTTAAGTGGATTGAAAATATACCGTTGTTTTTTGCTTTTGTGCGTTAAAAGTGACTTAAACAGTCAGAGCGGACAAACATTATAGAAACTTCTACCTAAGGACCCGTAACATTATCAAAATAGCTCGCGAGAAGTTTTCGTCATAAATATGCAAACGAGGGTTTATAATATACAGTGCGAGGCGACATAAACCACTAATATATTTACTCAGAATTTTAGAAAGGCCATGAGTTAACAATTTCAAGTGTGAAGAGTCCAACAGTCTATGCAAAAAAAAAAAAAAAATGAAAAGAGGTTGTCAGTCAGCCTTAACAACTGAATACTGGACCACTAAATGCATTTAAATTTAGCAAAAGTATGTGCATAGGTTACATACTAC
Organism: Poropuntius huangchuchieni; assembly: GCA_004124795.1. NCBI lineage: Eukaryota > Metazoa > Chordata > Actinopteri > Cypriniformes > Cyprinidae > Poropuntius > Poropuntius huangchuchieni. Next base: position 10,337 of record SCHK01028360.1, read on the forward strand.
AGCCATTGGTGCAGTTGCTGCTGTTTTTCTCACTTTCCGCAAAAGCATGATGTCATAGAAGACACGTTGACGCCTCCACCAATCAGAGACAAGAATGGCTAGACACTGCATCAAAACAGGATTGAACCGCTTCGAACAATGGGTGGAAACTTAAGACATTATGCCGAAATATCTCTCATTACTGTTTTTAATACGTGATCTTATATAGAATTCAAAGACGTAGTTTTCCTAAATTAATATATAGACTGAACACCGAAACGAAGCTTGATTTTAATAAGGCTGTAGCATGAGCAAACTGTGTGGTCACCATTCATTCAAGCTACTTTACTGACACCTGAAAGAATCCTGAAGTATAGTCAGAATAGGAAAAAAAATGTGCCGAATACCACACATTTAGGTGATTTAAACGGGATAGTGAAAATGCGGCATCCACATCTATTGCCAATTCATTATTTCGAATGAACGATGAGTCTGTCATGTAATGTTCCATGTGTATGGTGTATTTTTTGGGGTTTGATTAAGCCAATCGATTTTAACAAATTAATAAATAAATACAATAGAAAAAAGGAAAATAAAGATATATGCATGCACACAATAGTGTCTACAGGTCCACCGGTCAACAAGTACTGTGCAGCATCCAAAGTATGTCATGTCATCCTGGACCACTGAGCATCCCACCAGTACATTCAACTGCTCTTTTCTGAACAAATCTACACTGAGAGCATGTTTGATCTGTATGCTTACCTCTTTCATGGCCAATAAGGATGTCTCTATGATTCAGATATTCCACTTCTTCTGTATAATTTTGAGTGTAGGCAGTGTTGGATCCAGCATTTCGTGATTCTGTCCAACGAACTTTTGCGAATCCTTTTGCATGTATTTTAAGTGACTTCACACGAATCTCCCCGGTTACTTCAATAATAACTCTTCCTGAGACGGAGTCCCCACTGGAGAAAACAGGGACATTGCTGTCGTTTAGACAGTCGTAGCTTACAATGAAGCTCTTCACCTTTCCTAGCACCATGGTGGCAAGAAAATAAAATGTACAAAGTTCTGTAGACAAAACAAAATCACAAGGCAAAGTCTATGAAAATAATCTCTTATGAAAAAAAGCAAGAGTTAACACTGGTTAGTGTCATTGAGATGCGAGAGCTGAATAACAGCAAAAGATGCTGTTATCGCGTCTCGGTGAAGGCTTGATGGTCTGCAATGAAAGACAGCGAAATTTCGCCACCGGCTCACTTTAAGCGCTGCTCTTGTGAAAAACAAGTTAGTGCGCATGCGCACGGCTGCTATCCGTCCCCCTTCTTCCGCTTTTTGTGCAGTTCTTTGACCGGGACTCAGGAGACAAATAACAGAGAACAGCTGAACAGTGTATTAAAAGAATACGTGGAAGTCTAGACATTTTTTTCTTCTTCACACGTTTAGGTAGAGCCCCACATTAATATTTGAACAGTTTGGTTATAGAGTAACATGTTATAGATTGTTAAGTGAATTTGGGCTCTGGTTACTCAGTATGCACAACAGGAACAAAATATAGCTTAGACGATTTATTGCTCCCCCAACATAATAGGACTCAAACAATACAATTGACTTTAGTCAAAATATTGTTTTACCGTTTGCATCTGAATGCAAAAATAGTTTTAGATGCAGTTAAAGAGATCAGTATTTGCTCACGGTATGCTGCCATGTTGCATTTTGATAAAGAATGTGATTTGATGCCAACTAGTACCAGTTTTTTTGAATATTATAATATATGTCACTTGAACTGAGTATTTGTAGGAACCTCCTCAGTATTTTCCCCCCAGATATTAGGCCAACTCACTCAGTATCCTTCCACCACATTTTCTTATTTCTCTAGTCTTAATTTCATATCTTGTTTCTGTATTTTATAAATCCTGTTTAAATGGGTTTGTGTTAAACGTTGTGTAAATTCTCTTTTCCATGGTAAGCTATATGCAGCTTCAGTAGCACCTTTGATGGCACACAGATCAGTATTAGGCTATAGAGGATTTTCGTAATATCACTTGCGCGTTTATCTACAGTACATGCTTGTTCAAGTTATGAAAACCTATGCGCCACCCAACGGCTGCAGAAACTCTTGCGTCCCTCTGTGCCTTCCTTTAGTTGCGCGTGTGTGAACGAGTTACGCTGGTTTCTGCTGTCCTCTAGGGGTTTGTTGGAGAACAGTAACTTAAAAGTTTCCTTTGTGTGCAGTGGAGTTCAAGGTTGAGGTATTTGTTTAAATTCTGAATTTGATTGAATTCACATAAAGCGAAACAGACACATCCCCGCCTAGTAAAATGTAATACGTTGTGGGTTTTAATATTAAAATGTTTGAGAGTTTCAAGTTTATTTTAAAACTTAGACTTAACATGTGAGACAAAGTTTTAAGCGGGGGGGTTAAGGTATTTGGTGTCTGGTGATTTGTGATATTAAAGTTTCTCTTGGGATTATTTTAATCCATTACTGTAGCATAGT
>SCHK01028462.1:913-28604 GCA_004124795.1 Poropuntius huangchuchieni
TGGAGCATTTATGCGGCGCCCGAGGAGCAGTTGGGGGATCGGTGCTTGCTCAAGGGGCTCACCTCAGTCATGGTATTGAGGGTGGAGAGAGTGCTGGTTATTCACTCCCCCCACCTACAATCCCTGCCGGACTCGAGAATCAAACCTGCAACCTTTGGGTTACAAGTCCAACTCTCTATCCATTAGGTCACGACTGCCCCATCATTAATAACAAAAAACACCGTGGTATATATATACACGTGTGTGTGTGTGTGTGTGTGTTTGTGTGTGTGTTAATTTAATAAACACACACACTCACACAATGAAAGGTGGCTGGTCATTCTGATTGACCTGAAGGTTGAACTCAATCTAAAGGTGTTTTTAAGTTTTTGTGGAAAGTAACCACTAGGGCTAAAAAAAAAACCTTTGTATATGAACACAGGGAGTCCATCTACTGTATATGTAAGTGCTGAAACAATTAGAGGGAAAGCTGCTTATTACTCACAATATGAGTGCAACCTTACTCATACCAAGGGCTTTTTGCTGCAGACCACAAACTAACCACAAACGCATTACAAACAATACAGTAGGTTTGTCCATTCATATAGAAGGACACCATGTATTGATACCCATTTTTCCCTAACATTGAGCACAATATGCTGCAAAACAAAAAATAAATGTATTTTGGTATTTGCTTTTAGTAGAAAAGATATCTGTGTTTTTAGTTTACGATAACTTGAGAACATGTGCCTGAGTCGTGCTGCGGGAGATCTCATTAAAGCTCGTTATAGAGCCCCAGTCTTGATCTGAGCCAGACAGGCCATGTGTTCAGTAGTAAGGTGCACTGAAGCTAGTGCAGACATACATAAGCTTTTTCAGTGTTAGAAGAAGAACAAAAAAAATTATGCACCAAATTTCAGCGTATTCTGCCAGGAACCTATGCATGCATAAAAGTGAGTCGCTGTAATGCATGTAAGCAGACACTAGAAAGAATAGGCAAGTGTGAGAGAAGGAGGGATGGGGAAATAGACGGGGGGCGGCAGCAGCAAAGAAGCAGTTATACAGCAGACAAAAGAGGACACATAAGCGGGAAGTAAGTTGCTGAGCTAGAGCACCCAGTTCAGTGAAAAACGTGGCAAAAAGCCCCATCCCATTACAATGTCATTTCAGCCCAGCACAGTCTTTAAGTAATAACACTCAGTGGGGTGTGTCATTATCACCCCTAACCCCGCTGCCCCCAATCCGTCACGCAGTCCTCAGGGCAGGTACTTCAACTGTCACTGACTGTCCACGCGGACTCCATCCACTTCTACAGCTTTAGCCCGTGCTGCTGTACACGCTTCCATATCCTTGCCTGTCTTTATTAAAAAAAGGGGCCCATACAGCCAAGAGCAACAAAATCAATGACCAATCCATAAACATCAACTTCTTTTATTGTTGTTTCTTTCTGTCTCTCTCTCCCCCTTTCAGATGTAAAAGCAACACAATCAGACACAGTCAAAGTTTATCCCATCACAAAATACAGAAGCACAGTGGGACTCCAGCAGCGGTAAAACACAAACAATTCTCAGGCCTATTTTCTGACCCCTGCTGAGAGGAAGGGCACCTTGTGAGATGGGTCAAACTAGATGCGAGAAAAAAGTAATTTACAGTTAAAGTTGTCATTCTTTTTGTATATTTTCCACAAGTTGTTTTCTAGGCGCATATTTGATCTCAGACTGAAAAATGGGAGAAAGCCAAACAAAAACAAAGGCTGATCAGTACCAAGTAACTAGGCTTGTAAAATGGCACAGTAAATAGATTTTTCAAACAACTATTCAAAATCTTTATGTCTACATAAACGAATTCAAGTCTGCCTTTGTGCTAAAATACCTATTATTCACCAAGTGATATGCTTATTACCTTGTTCAAATCTTCATTCGCTATGACAGGCAGGACTAACATATTCATATTCTTTATTGGATTTGTCCAAAAACCTGAGGCACTAACTTTGACCATCAATTTTAAATTCAAAGAACTCACACGAAAGTCGTATGCAGACACGAGGCTAATCGATGTTTAAAGAGGCGGAAAGAAGAAGAAAACGCATTATTATTAAGAAGGCTACTAATAAACTTATTAACTTAGATTTATTTGAAGATTTGTCGCTCGTGCTATAGCTCATAGAGAACGTATGCGGACGTGTGTTTGAGTCGCGTTCGTTTCAGGACCTGGACAGCTCCTCAAAAACTTCAGAGCAAGTTTATCTCTTCAGCTGTAGACTAAACTTGCCTATATGGTTTTTATGGGAAAATCGCGAGTATTTCAAATTCCCTTCCTGTTCGCAAAGACTTCGGCTTACAGTAGCGTTGTGTTAGAAGTGAAGGAAGAGTGTATTGGGAGAGAACAGTAGAATTGCAGCTGCGCTGAGCTGTGAAATTCGCCGAACAATTGGGATCACTGTTCGTCTTCCTCTCGCCTTTCCCCTCAATTAGCATAGTCCGTTGTGGTTGATTGACTACCATAGCCGGGCCGGGTAAGTGCTTTTGTCCTCTAATCACATGAGGACAGCAGGGGTGACAGGACACAGGTGAGGCCAAGACTGGAATAGATTTATAGCATATTTATAAGGCTAAGCATGGGAACTGAAACATGCCTAAATCTCAGAGACCTTTGCCATTTGTATAATTCAGGAATCAAAGCCAACATAGTCTTGATCTATAGACTGCCACAATATGGTTACTTCCGAGTCCCAAAACCCACGCAAAACGGCTTAACGGGACAATCCGGAGCACGGGAGAAACCGATTGTGAATGGGTGTTTGCGCCCCGCTGATCTCAATTAGCCCTTGTTGACTCTGCGGAGGATTAAATTAGCCGCATAAAGTAAGACCGAGCCCTCACTCAAACTGAGGAAATATTGGCAGAACACATAGACTGTCCGTAGCCTATATGGTATTTTGATGCTACATTTCAAATATTTCATATTTAGTAAGTAATTATTTTACTTTAAAAGTTCAATTGTGGACAGCGGTTTTAACCTAATTAAAATGAGGGAGAAAACGACGAAACGATAAATGTAGTTGAATGTGATGTCGACAAGAAGAAAGACAAACACTGGTCACTGAACTGACATTTATACAGCAATTTCTCTTTAAGTAGAGTATAATTTCACCCACCTGTTCTAAGCATAAACTCAAGTTCTCTTCAGCGCAAAACTAAAACTTCAACATAACAGAACCTCTTCTTAAATCCCAACAGTGCAATAAACACTACCAAGCCTCCCCTTTGTTTCATATCGCTCGAAAACATAAATTAACACAATTTCAATACTACTCTTTCCATTCAGTCCTATGCAAAAGCATGCTGGAAGCTGAAAATGGAATAACAAAAATTGACAAGTAAACTTCTGTTACAGAATTACGTGGAATGAGCGAAATAAAATTGTTACAAACTGTTTTAATTCAATTTTACGTAAAGTGAACAAGCTTATGTAGACTAACAGATAAATGACAGTGGGCCTAATTTTATTAAGCAAGCAAAACCATTAAAAAGTGTCATATCGCCCAAGAGTGAGCTACCACTGGGCTAAACTGAGCAAAAAGTACGCGTTATTAAACTTGTGTGAGGCAACAGGAAGGCAGATGCGTCGCCGCGCCCTGATTATTATTCCCGCCTGTCGCTTTGCTGTAATGAGCGCGCGGCCGACTGTTGGCGCGCTGATTACCGGTCCTTGGGGATCCTGTGTTTTTCCTGAGTAATTGATAGTTAGACTCCGCTCTAATTAAATACGCTGTCTGCTTCATTGATGTAGATTTTTCGCACCAGAGAAATGAATTGGGCACGGTGAGGGAGAGAAGGCCTTTACGTTTTATGAATCGTCGTTAACGCCGAACCCCATCTTACGCGAGACACTAGACTGGACTATGGCAAACATGAATACAGAAACGCGTTTCCGATGCTAAGGGTAGCTACAGGCATTTCAGTTCACTGTCCTGAGGAGACTGGGCATCGTTTTAATAGGCCTTCGAAAAGTTTCTCCACCCTTCCCTTTTCGCTCACAAGGGAGAGGACATTTAAGGTGTTCTTTTCCCACCAAATCCCTGGCCGCTTCGCGGGACGCTTTGCTTTTTGTGTGGTCTCCCGGCTTGTCTTGCTCTGTCACTATAACTCTGAAGGGTTGCCCCGGTTTCCCGCACACCTGCGTGGCTGCCCGGTCCCTTCAGGAATTCGCTGGGGCTTGTAATCAGCTTTGTGGAGCCATTGAGTGCACGGCTCAGTGAAACTTCCCAACCTCACAGCGCGCTGGACCGCTGAATGGGAGTCACAGCGTGGGGCGCCTCTCCAAGCAGCGGGCCTGCCAAATTCCAGCAGAGTCTCTCACAATCATCCTTACACAGACCTCTCTGCCGAACACGAGGGCGAGAGAAAGAGAGAGGGAGAGAGAGAGAGAGAGAAAGACAAAACAGACAGTTAAGGTACGGAAGGCTAGTTTATTAAACAAGCAGTTTGCTTCATAAGCGCCTTGAAAATTCATATACAGCCTTGCATCGGTCAACTAGCATTTTTTCACAGATAAAGCAGTCTAGACTTTCTGAACAGCGCTTGTTTTATAATGGTAATTGGATTCTCAGTGATGCACAACAACACGAGAAAATCTGTGAAAAGCAATCCCATGGGTGCATCACTAAATTAGTCCACTGAATTAGCCCACTGTTTGCGCTTCCGAGCAATAATGACGCAATTCAGACAAAAATCGTACTGAAACTTATGGGGCTGATTTACATGCGACAGTATCCGGGCCCCTGGTCTGTGTCTGCCGCGGTTAAAAGAGACTGTTGGTCACGGTGGGGAACAAATAATTTATAATTAGCTGAAAGACAGCAACATTTTGGTAAATAAAAGTTTGAACAAAGTTGCTTTTTCGTGGCGTTCTGCATACATGCTTAAATTACTGCTCCGGAATCGCAGGCTGCAGAAATTACGGCGCAGCATCTCGCCTCTTGGAAGGGCGCAGGATTAAGAGGCAGCAAGATTGTTAAACATGTCAACGTGTAATTGCACGATAAGGCCCTCGCGAGGAATTTATTGGCCCAGTTGCTATTTCTATTCCTCCCTAATCTCGTTCAGCACATTCGTTCCGTGCAATCTGTCTCCGTAATCTTCTGTGACAGAGCAGCGACCAATAGCAGCGTACCGGGTTTTTTGGAGAAGGGAGAAAATATGCAGAGGCGTGATAAAGTGATGCTAATTATCCCCATTTAGGACAGCGAGTGCAAGAGATCGGGAGTTTTCGTACGAGCCAGCAGTGTTGATGGCTTCCCAGCACAGAATATATCGGTGGCTACAAGATAAGGGTATCGCACGTTGAGACGATTTATTGGTTCGAGTCCACCGCCACCCCTCCCACCTCGCACTCCATCCCATCCTTTTCACCCATCCCACCCCGCGTGCCTTCCCCTCTTTTGGCGGGGTAGTAAATTATTTTGGTTAAATTTACCAGAACGCTTCTCTTTAACCTGGCAAGTGCCGTGACTTGGTTCTCCGCCTCTCTATTTTCGGCGCTAATCCGTGTAGTTTTTCATCTGCAGATAAATACAAATGGCTTCTGAGTGGACCTTCTCATGTAGTGTCAATAGTGGAGGGGAAAGGAAAGTGTGGGTTCAGAATTATGGACAGTTTAATTTAAGATCATGAAAAAAAATGATAACTAGGCCTACATTATAAAGGAAGAACAACTCAAAACAGTCGTTTTTAAAAAGTAATTTAAAGTCATGCTACACGAGATCGTTCGGTTTGCGATGTACCCTACATTACAGTTATAACACTCCTGATCCTGTTCTGCTTCATATTTATTTCAAGTGTGTGAAGTGGCACTTGCAGACTTGAAGGCCTCACATGCGCGTCTCAAAAAGAAAAAGGACGTCTGGTGCCACAGTGTGTTGCGGCTTTGCACTTCTGACACTTGTTGCTAAACTAGCCCCGGGGAGACAGCAGGTAATTGTAATAACCTTTGACTCTCTGTCCCAGAGGTCAGCGTCTCTGCTAGCTGATCCCCGTAACTGTCTCTGCTTCAAATCACGCTGTGTTCAACCACAGACATTTTAATGGTTTAATTCTTCATATGCAGGGAATCAAGAATAAATAACTAACATAAAACAAACGAACTAGTAAATAAAACGAAATGAACACGATTACACTTTTCATATAATCAGAGACTACAGACAGTGTTAATGCAGTACTACAGAAATATGTAGTTTTGATTAACCGGTGGGCCTACTCAAACATATTATGTAAATTGTATGTAAAATTGTTACATAGGCTACATTGCTTTTAACACGCATGTATACTGTTTAACATAGCCTAGGTGAATTAATTTTGTAAATTATTTTTTACACAACAAAATCTACCCATACACAACTGATTCATAACTAGCCAAATTATAGATCTTATGGTTAAAAAAAAATCAGGTTTGCTATAGAGGTACAACAACAAAAAAAACCGTTAAACAAAATGTGAACTGAATTGTAAATATTTTTGTGATAGACCAAATGATACAGTTAATCCAATTTCATTGCACGAAAGGTGAAGCAAGTTGTCAAGCCCTTGCCTAAATGATACACATATAATGATAGTTTGTTTTCATGCTTCAAGTACTCAGAATTATACACCTTAGGTAGCAATCAAAGTCTACAATGGAAGACGCAATGATGAACTGAGTACAAAGCTACATCCTAATTATTTAAGTAAACAAACAGTTATGAATAAACATAGATCTGAAGTCTTGTATCTCTAGTAACAAAACACTGACATTTTGCAAGGGGTTTAACAATATTCAGGTACGTTATTCTATTTATTATTGCAATACAATAATAACGAATAGTATTCTCTATTTTTTATGCATTTTGAATTATTATTTATATATTATTAATTTACCTAAGCAGACGGCTGATTATAAAAGGCAATTGCGCTTGAACTAATGACAAAAGTATGACATCAAAAAATGTCACACAGTTTGAAGCACATTTTTAAAACGTACATTTAAAAACAACATTGAAAGGTCAACAGGCCTGTATAATTTTTCCCCTATCTAATACATATTAATTGTAAGAAATTATTCAACGTTCCTGACGCGTAAGATCAAGTGTGACCTATTTAGAAATACGTTTTCCCTGTTTTGAAGCTTTCAAAGATCTCATTAGCAGCACGTTGGAGCTTGTAAAATACACATAAAAATGAATGGTCTTAAATCAAAATAAAGCATTAGTAATATCTTCCGATATTTTGTCTTCAGTCAACGAAGAGAAAGTGTCCACTAGATAGTGTGGTAAATCAAACACATGTTAAATGACAAAGTCTGATGAATTAGGTAACAAAACTAACACCAATTTAGAGCAGAGTAACTTTTTCTTCAATTTTATTTAGACCATGAATCAACGCAAGGTTAAGATTTGAACTGGCAGGAATGCATGTCATAAATTATGTACAGCAGCAGTGACGTGCCAGTCTTTTGAAATATTAAAACTTATTCACAATTTACAAGAAATATTACAACATAAATCTGGTACATTAATTCACGTGTACAAACGTTTTGGTAAATGAAATAAGCAGGAAACTCTTTATGGGCTCTCAAAAAACATTTCATTGAGTTATTCACGCTAGACTTTTGTTATTATCAACTCAAAAGTCAATTTGCACAGAAACTTAAATATATTTAAAGAATAACAGTATGTCGCATATTTCTTGGCGTGGCCAGAAACGCTGTCAGAATCATTTTTAAAGACGTCATATTGAAACAATGTTTCACTGAAAGTGATACATTTGATAAGATCTCAGTTTCTCTCCGAACTGCAATCGAAACAATATTTACCTTTAATTTACAAGAACATCATAAAACATTCTGTACAAAAGTAGTTCAATGACAATCTAAAAAAAGAGGTAAATATTTTTGGTGGAGTGTTTCTGAATGCGCGTTACCCATCACTTTCCATCAGCTCTTTCAAATATGCGTCAATGGGACAGTTCCGTTTACTCCGGCAGTTGTGCTCTGATAGTGCTGCGGTAAGGCATGCAGTCTGCTCTGCACAGACGGATCCCCGGACTCGCCGGTCGGTAAATACATGCTAATCATCTCTCTCAAGTCTCCGGGACAGGGGCCTCGGGAGTGTGTGGTGACCGGAGGGCTTATATTGGGTTCGGACTTGACGAGCGAGCTCAGCGTACCGATGGCGGCAGAAGAAGCGACGCTGGAGTTTTGATGCTGCGTGTATGATATCCCACCGTAGCCGGATGGAGAAGCGCTCATGTAGCTCTGGGAGTTCGAGATGGGGCTGTACTGGAGAGCAGTCATATCGTAGCGGTGCATGGGCTGAGGGTTGTGCGGGTGATGGTGATGAGCGTGGTGATGGTGAGACCCACTGCCTGGGTGCTGGCTGTAGGCGAGCTGCGCCTCCTGCATCATCGCAGCCGCTGCTGCCGCGGCGGCCACTTGGCCCGAGTAAGTGCCGTTCGCCCAGCCGTTCATGTGCGCGTAGCCAGCGCCGGCCGAGCCTCCGTGACCCCCAGGACTCTCCAACCTCTGGCCGACCCCTGCAGGACTCATCCCGACCCCGCCACCCGCGCCGCCGAGCAAGCCGCCAGCCAACGAGTACTTGTCCTTTTTAAGCAGGGTCTTGGTTTTGCGCCTCGGTCTGTATTTGTAATCCGGATGCTCCTTCATGTGCATGGCGCGCAACCGCTTCGCCTCATCAATAAAGGGCCGCTTTTCAGCCTCTGACATCACCTTCCACTCAGCACCGAGTCTTTTGCTAATTTCAGAGTTGTGCATTTTGGGGTTCTCCTGAGCCATTTTTCGCCGCTGGCCCCGGGACCAGACCATAAAAGCGTTCATGGGTCTCTTTACGCGGTCTTGGTTGGCTTTGCTCCCCGAGTTTGGACCCGTTTGCCCCGGATTCGTGTTGGTTTGGGGTCCCGGGGAATGAAGGTCCGTTTCCATCATCATGCTATACATTCAAGTGGCTTAGAAGTTCTCAGCTAGCAGAGAAAAAGCATGAACTTTCGGCGCTCTGTAGTCCGCGCTTGAAGCAGGTGCCTCACAAGCCCGTGGAGCTCCGGTGAAGTGTGGAATTTAGCTTATTCCCAAACGTTCGCTGTTAGTCTCGGGGTCTCTTTTTGCTCCTGTAGCCTGTTTAGCGTCGTGTCCGACTGCCGTTTCACATCCACATTAATTGAACGTGCATTTGAGTTACTTTTCCTAGTGGAGTTGAAGAGTTAGTTAAAGCGGCGGCCATATGATGCGTTTTGACAGCGATTAAAATGAGCGAGCGGCCAATGGCGTTTCAGTGAGGAGCGATTTGCATGGAGTTCGGTCGAGTGACGTCGACAACGAGGAAAGAACTAGTAGGCGGGGTGCACGGAGGGTCAACACCGCCCCCTCTAAAGTAGAGTAAATACTGAGGTAGCAGTTTGAGCCTCTTCAATGGTAGCAATAAATGAACAAGAGGACAAATGGTAGATTTTATCCATTTAGATGACATTACAAGATACGATCTAATTCTTTATAATAACTGTAATAGCTCCAATGCTCCCCTCGTGACGTCTTGCCAAATCTTTGTGTGTAAAAAGGGTAGCCAACTACTTGTCAGCTATTTTGATACGGTTCACTGCATGCTGAATGTCTGTGATAACTGTTAAAGGAAAAAACACTGGAAATGAATTTTTCCCAAGTGCACTTTCTTAAAAAAGGATGCTAATAAAGTCAATATACGATTAAAACGACCGTCATTTCACTTCGCATTCGATTAGCCTACATCTCTTTTTTTCTTGCCAAACATAACATTCACACACAATTCCCACTAAGAACTTTATAATTAGCCTATAGTTATTCTTTAAGTGAAACAATATGAAAACCACAATATTTTAAGAGGTAAACAACATGATTTTAAATAGAGGTTCCTAAATCGAGGACACTGCCGTCTGGTGGTGCACTGCTAAGATTTTGAAGCGCATAAAGAAGATGACTGTAAATTGGCATATATGAAACTATAAAGTTATCTCGAAATAAAAAGACAACACAGCAATTGGAAGGCAAAAATGATTGTGATGTCTGAATGAAAATCAGACTGTATTTTTTTATTTAAATAGAGCAGGAATAATTGTATAACATGTGCTGCAATCGCAAGACCGACCCAAAAAATTGTTCATGAAACACGAGACAAATAATTCTTGCCCTGGACCGCAAAACTATTATATTGCCATCAAGTTTGAGTAAAATATAAAACTTGAGTATATATTATGTAGGAACGTTGTCATATTTTTGAATATGTGATAAGAACTATAGGCTGCTATATCTAATAAACAAAAACATGTTTTGACAAAAGATAAGGGCTTTTCATTTCCCACGTGACAACAGTTTAGATATGGTTTTTCATTTACTCAGTCATGGTGTCTAGACACTTAATTTATGTTTATAAAATAATTATTTTCTTTGTTATCTATTTTAATGAAAAAAAAGACAATTGATATTTTGAGAAATGCAGTCATTTTATTAAAAAATAATTAACATGACAAATCAATAATATGAAAGGTTTCACAAAGTATTTTTTATTTATGTGTTTTGTTTCAAATATGCCCTCACCAAAGCAAGCTCCACAGCACTATGAGCAATAACACGACCCATAATATAATAACTACTATATTAGTACTACGTATATTAGTAGCCTATATGGTATAGTTCTTAGTTAACTGTTTTTAATTTAAACCACAAAAACGTGCCATACAAACTACCGTTAAAATGTAAATTTGAGTTTAATTGAATTTAATATGATAATTCAGTAGCATATGTTTTGTTAGTTATATTGTAAAGATTAGGCGGATTTAATAACAATATATTTTTATGTTACTTAATACATTTAATTGTTCTTCGGATTAGAGCGCTACATTGTGACCCTCCTGGAACAACGTACCTTGTCAGTTCTCATTTTGCTCCAGTGTCGCGCTCTTCACAGAGTCTTTGTTTTGCGCGCGCTGGGGGCAATAGGGCACTGTTAGCGCACGTGCGAAAGCTGGGGTTACAGCAGTTATCCAAAACACGATTGTAGTCAAAAAATTACAGAGACGTCCGTCTTATTTGAAAAAGAACGAAACAAGCCTAAAAGTACAAATGAAGTGACAGTTTAACAGTTGTCACAGGTGTTTGCGATCGTCCAGTTCACAAAACATTATTTAGGGGATGGGGGATGGAACGAGGGGACGGGAATATAACCTGCTCTATGTAATTCATGATCCCAAAATATCAATAAGCGAAATAGGAATTCATTATTAAAATTATCCAATTTAATAAAACAATTTTAATATTTGTATCTTCTTTTAACTACATGAGCTTTCAGTGTGTGAGTAACTGTTCATTATAATGAAAGTGTTTCCCTACAAAATTAAAGTGTGCTAAACTTTGTTGCTGTAGCCTTGTTTAACCTAATTTGATTGTTTAAATCCTTTTGTGTGGCTTTTCTTGACTTAACAAGGGCTGTGGTAAGACGTTGGCTTATGCTTGAAAATGATATCCTGTTAAACAAACGATAGTAACAATCTGTTGATCAAAACTCCAATTAAAAGTTATTTTCCTAAAATAGTTTTTTTTTTGTTTTTTTTGCAGGGAACAATAAGTTTAATCAGCATTATATAAATGAACAAACACTGGCTCACATATTTGAATAGGCCTATAGATATTTAATTCATTTAGCCTAATTAAATAGCTTACCGAATTCAAACTTCTACACTTCATTTAAAGATTATTTTAAATAAAAATACAAATTTACGTTGCAGTGAGCAGGTTGTCTTTTAAAGCTGCAAATGTAAAAAGAAAAAGAAAAGAAAAAAAAAGCTTAGCTGTCCAAACTGGCTGACTTCCATCAAGAATTGTTCCAGCTAATGCTGTAAACACGAACGCGTGTTATAGTGTTTAGATAATTATATGTAAGTCTTCCGATAAAATGCGACTTTGCCGACACTGGACCAACTGAAATACATCTCCGGACCGTCGTTGGAAAAAAAATCGCGTTAATGTCTCTTATCCGATTTACAGTTACAGACAGCACATCATGCGATCAAGCTCAGTAAAACTGATCGCAGCTTTCTGTTAACAGGCTTTATGGCGCAGTTCGTAGCCTACTTACGCACCGAACTTCTATTCTGCTAATAACCAGTTAGTCAGGCGACATCATTGTCTCAGTATATCACGTTTCGAGACGAGAACATTAATTTACTATTTGTTAAAATATCCAAAAGTAAGACTTTCCCCAGAAGAGAATGCATATCCATCTAAATCTTGTTTTTAAAGCTATATAAACTTACGTAGCACTGTCCTTCATCTGCAGTGATGTAAAATCGTCCTTACCGGTTCTATCGCTGTCCTAACCCAGCCAAAGCCACTCGCCAGACCGCCATCCTTGCTAAAAATCTACACTTAGTGTGCCAAGGCCAGCCATACCCAGCTCCCAGTCCCACCACTCACTACACACTGAGGAGAGAGACAAGAAAATGAAATTTATTATAGACTCTAAAGACAATTTCAAGTTATTGTTTCTCCCGGCGAAAGGGTTCCTTCTTACATAATAAAGCCCCTTTTGTGTGACGCGGAACAATACAAAACAAGTATTCTAATAAATAGCCACTTTTTTGTTCCCTCTCGAGGATGAATGGAATTGAGCAGTTGGGTTTGAAAGCAGCTGCTCGCGTATTCAGGGGAAGGGGGCGGAGTCCTGGCGCGAGGCGTCTCTCCTCCTTGGAAACGAACTTGAGGAACGGACCCGGCGGCAGCATCACCGAAAAACGCTCTGCAGCCTTCACTCCGACATCAGCACAAAAGTCTGCCCCCGTCGCCCCTGCTGCATGGCTCTGAAGAGCATTACGCTCAATAACTTTAATTAACCCGGTCATTCTCACTCTCCCTAAACATGCGATTCGTCAGGATTTAAGGGTGTTCGTAAAAGAGAGCACTTTAGCTACTTAGCTACTGACGCTGAATTGGAAAAAAAAAAAAAAACAAGCTCATTCCCTGCACAAAAAATATTAAATGCAGCTGTAGACTATAATGCATAAATACATACATACGTAAATACAGCGTTTTTACAAACATTTTATTTTGCTTCTAAGTCTGCTGTGCGTACAGTCTTGTCCTGAAAAGTTTGTTGTTTTCATGATCCCTGTCTCCAAACTTTTTCAGGCCCCTGAACAGAGACACAAAGCAGGGATGCCCAGTTACAGCCTGGCCTAACATGTCTTTTGTGATATTTACAAAGGCATTAAAATTATCATTGATGTACAGTCATATATGTGTAGATTTTAATTTCATTATTTTATCAAATTATTTAATAATTCAATCAAACAATATCTAGCAGACAGCCTGTTACAGACCTCTGTTGTTGTACTTAAACTAGAATAATTCAAATTAAAATTAAATTATCACTTGTTCAGTATGACTACAGGCACAACTTATCACTCACTGTCAAAACAGTGTATATATTCAATAACTGTACGATATAAGCCAAAAACATGTTTCTAACAGCCTTCTGATGCCATTCAAGGCTTTTGGGCAGCGGCAGCAGCAGCAGCTTGCTACCACATGGTTCTGACAGGCTTTCATAGAGTGGAAAGCTGTTGATTTGTAGTTTACATAAACTCACAGAGAGACACATCATTGCCATCTGATGGCACACTTTTACATTGCCTCCGCTCTAGTGATGACCTGTCCTCTCTTAATGCTCTGGGCATCTTTTCAGTCTCCCTCCGGCCATCAAAATTCAACAACTTTTCAAAGCCACGGCGATGCTCGTTCAGGTACGGGGGAATCAGTAAAGCTAACACATAACACATACGTGCGTGCTGCATGTGCAAGATAACATTTAAACCGCTATTCCACAAACCCACTTAACCTGACTGCAAATACCATCTCACTATAAACATGAAGCATGAAAAGTCCTTCCATCAGCTCCAAATATCTAATAGCATTTTTTCCAAGCAGGTTGTCCCTCGGCTTGAAGTTAAATGCTGTAATGACCACTTTAAGGATATGCTCTAGACAGTCTAGACTTTATCAAATGCCTCATGATACCCAATGAAAAGAAAGCCTGTCACTTGTGAATACCTAAAGGCAAGCACTGCGGGAGAGTCAAACCATCACGCTCAGACACTGAGTCAGTTCGCAAGTCACTTTGATTCTGCACACTCAATCCAATTCATTTCTCCCTCCCTCATACATATTAAACACGGGACGAACTTCAACATGTTGATAGGAACTACACATATTTACACAGATTTAACCAAACAACCACAACAAAAGGCAATGAATAGCATTACGCTCTAGCATATAATGAACAGTGTTATGAAAAGTAATTACATGGCAACAGGCAGCGATTAGGTTTATCCATGTCTAACTGCCCTTAATTTTATGCCGAAACGTGCGTTGGAGCTCGGCGGCGGAGGGAAGCGCTATCCAGCGCCATAGTGTGTGCAGTGTCTTCGGCGAATCATTAGCCCCAAACAGAGACTTGTTGAGCCCCATCAACAGCACGACTCTGAGCTCCATCACTGCACAGTTCATTAATCTCTCACCATGGCTTTTCTGGCTGCCAGTGGTTAAACACCCCTCTCTGAGTATAGCTCTCCTTCACCAGGATACCGCTGTGTTAATTTCCTCTCTCTATTAGCACAGCGCGGTTAATCAGGTTTCCTCTCCCCAGTGGTGGCATGAGCGGGAGAGCGGCGAGCAGGTGTCAAGCCTGTCTGTGTTGCTTACGGCGGCAATCTGTCTCCCAACTTCACCACTGCAGGATAATGGAGGACTCATATGCAGCTGATTCTGCCTCTGCTATTGTGTCCAATCTGTTGCATTAAACACTTGGCACACGTAATTACAAATAATCCTGCCTTTTTTCCCTCTGCCACAGCTCTTCCCAGGCTCTCTCGCTCTCCTGTGTAAACAAACACAGTAACCCTTCACTAGCAGGCCTCATTAGTATTTGTCGATATCGCTCTGCTGGGTGGAATTATTTGCTTGTTTTAGGCAATTACGCTCTCATTACGAGGATTAGTTTGAGTGAAGTCACGTATGTTTGCCGATCATTTAGTTTAATCGAACGGTAACTCAATTCATCAAGTTTTATCAGTGTTAAATTAACTCCCAAGGCAAACTTGATCTGCCTGAATGATTTTACAAGGTTATGCTGAAGCCATTAGTTTAGTGGAAAAAAAGTAGTAGGAAATGAAAAAATTTCATGATTTTAAATCACTAAATTTTTTTGAACTTGTAGGCAACATGTCAAAAAGATTCAGGGACGCAGCTCATGGTAAAAGTGAAATCATATTTGATGGCATAACTTCCTCGGTCTGTTTACAGATTCATATGGTGGTGCCGAGAAAAGCACCCTGTTGATTTATGCATCATTAGCATAAATGCAAAATATACTGAAAGGCGGAACACATTTCGGCATAACCCTTTGTACTGAGATGAAACAGCAGTCACAACACGGCTTTGAAGGCTCCTCATATCTCTGTCCAGAGCTGTCTGCTGCCTCGTATGTTTTAAGACACAAAAAAAAGAGAGAGAGATAAGGCCATGAGACCAAAAGGGAAGAAAAATTGTGGGGTCAAATCTAAAAGCGTGTGGGGGCTTTTAAGTCCAAAGAGGTCCTCCTTTCCTCTCCAAGCCTGCCATCAAATACATCAACTTCACCAGCCTTGGTTGTGCTAACTTACCAAATCTCTCAAATTAAAGACAAAATGTGGCGGAGAGAAGTTGGATGTCCCAAATGAAAAAAAAAAAAAAAGAGATATTTCTCTAAAACAGTTTGGACACTTGGTAAATAAAGTTTCAATATTAAAAAGTTTACATGCACTACAGAAAATGGTCAGTGCAAATGTTTACTAAATCTTACATATTCTTTATTCTGAAAAAATAATAATAAAATACATAATGGAAAATATGCAAACAATAATGTTTTATTATAATGTATATGCCTTAATTATTATTACTGCTACTAATATTATTATTGTTTTTATAAAATGCAAAACTTTGAGTCAAGTTTCACAGTTTGGACATTTGGACAATTTTCAGTATTACAAATGGTAAGTGTAAATGTTTATTAAACCTTCCATACTCTTCCTTGTTATTCTAAAGAAATAAAATATAAATATAAATTAATAATAATAATAATAAACAAAATAATAATAGTTTTAAAATAATTTATATTGATTATATTTGGGTATGATTATTTCTATTATTGTTGATATAATGTACAAAACTATATATTTCAAATGAGTCAAGTTGCAACAATGTATAATTTACTAAAAAACAATTTAAAACACATATATATAATAAACAATAGAAGAAGAAGAAGAATGATGGATATATATATATTTTAAAATTATTATTATTATTATTATTATGAGATCCAAAACTTTCTAAATGACTCAAACTGCAACAATGTGTAATTAGGATTAGATTATGGTTTATACTTAATAGAGAAAACCCAGGACATTCTAGAAATATTTGCAAAGAAAAGTTAACTCGGCTAAGCTTAAAATAATGCTGCAGCTCTTCTCACTGGACATGTTAAGGTATTGCTGAAGATAATTTCATTAAAAGACACAGGATGTTCACTCAGAAACCAATCATCCATTATGCAAGAAAATCTATCCATCACACAGAGAGCGTATATACCCATTATCCAGACATCGATGGGGTGTTTTTCTTATTTTCATTTTTTACCCATCAATTACGGCAAGATTTTAAGCATTGTTCCACTCCTCAATTAGCCGCAACACCTTTTCCTTTGATTGATCCATAATGAATGTAATGGTTTTAACAGACCACAGACAGATCACTTAGAGGAGCTCTGCTAATGGCAGTGGCAGCTCCAGGGCTGGAGTGATGTCAGTTTCTCCAAGCCCCGGCTAATTAGACACTGTGTCGCTCATTACCCAGGTAATAAGCCCTAACGCTAATGGGTATCAGGCAAGACCCCCAAACACTAGAGAAAGGCAGAGAGAGGCGGGAGAGAGGACGGCAAAGAAGATGAGGGGGATGTTAACAGGGAAAGGGGTGAGACAGAGAGAGAGAGTGAGAGACAAGAAAATGTAAGCAAAGAGAAATCGTGAGAGAAATTTCACGATGGAGAAAAGAGCGCAAGATGAGCGGATCTTACGCCGCTAATGCATTTCAATGCCATGCCTTTTAATATAGTACACCAGTCCTATTGGTCAAGAGTAAACATGTCATTTTCAGTACGAGCTAAAGGCACAATGGTTGCTATGCAGTGGATGGAGGGCTGTTGGAGAGGGGGGAGTGTTGGTTGGGGGAGGAAGGAAAAGAAGGGGCTGGCATTAGAGAGACGGAGCGATGGTTTCCTTGTTAACCACTTTCCCACTTAGGCCTTGTTAGCACCAGAGCTCTCAGCTGTACCTATTATTGGTGACGGATGCTATGCTTGACTTTCTGAGAATTACACAGTCGCTCCCCGGTCCGCCGGATAAAGCCACTGCAGTCTTCACTGCTCTGAAGAAACAGCATGAGAGTCACGATGATGTGATGCTCTACATCATTAACAACTTTGACATAACTGTACTCCAGTTTGGAGACAGCAAACTTTTCAATATATGAAATCCTTATGCTATATAATATTAAATATAGTTCATGAGGTCAAATCATTTCTTTCCTTTTAAAAAAAACTCCACCTCCACTCACCCGCATGTTGTTCCAAACCTGTGATGTTCTTTCTTCTGTGGAACACAAGAACAAATAGTTGGTAAACAAACAGTTTTGGTCACTTTCACTGTATGGAAAAAAATGTTTCAAGTCATAAATCTCTGGAGCGATATGAAGGTGAGTAAATGAAGACAGAATTTTCATTCCTTTTAACTTGTTTTAACTGCCAAAATTGTATTTTGCTCGTCTAATTATTGTTAGGGTCAGGGAATTTCTGCAAAGTGTCCCAAGGCTCTCTATAAAGTGTTTTGAAAGATATGTGTGGTACTAAGGTGAGTAATTTGAATTTCATTTAATTGGTCCTAGTTGGTGAAAGTAATTTTGTATCAGCTAATTGCATTTGCTGTTAATGCCAAATTCCACAGCATTCAGGCTCTGCAACAAAAGAATGTGAGTCCAAGCCATCATTCTTGGCCATCAGACAAATGTCATCACTTTTATGTGACATTTTTAATGCGTTATGCGGCTATTTTGCGACGGAACTTATTGGAACGGAGTGGTGTTATGAAACATGCCACTGGAAATGAGATCATCACACGGAGTTGTATCATCAGCCACAAGATCATTTGTAGCCTTTGAAAGTGTGATCAGAGCAGCCCTATGTAAGTACTGAAATAAAGTTCATTTTCGAATAGGGAGGGGGCATAATCCCCCATCTCATCTCCTCATGGGGTCATGGCTCACACCTCTCCTAATAACCTTAATCTTATTACACACACAGGCAGAAAAAGTTATCCTTCAATATGAGGATTTTCAGCATGAGACTAATGCGGCTTACAATACATTCATTACTGCGCCCAGCTAAATGAAAAATAACAGTGAGATAGCCTCACCGAACTCATGCATTAAATAATATTAAATATTAATTATTTGCTATGTCAGTGACCTCGCCATTCACCCTTCCTCTGCCTTTTGGCCTGAAGAAATAGAAGCAAAGCCTCTAACTGATTGTGTGCATCTCTAATGGGTTAAATGTGTGCATCTCTAACAGGATGAAAATCTATGTACGATTGTTATGGTGGCAGTAAAACTTACCCTAATTGGATTCAAAACGGTTCACACACAAACAAAAACATTAGGTAAACACACTTAACCTTACATTGCAAAAATAAGAAATAAACACGAGGACATGATTTTGGGAATTGTGTTTAACAACCATTTTTTAACTTTTTCTTCATGAATTGTGAATATTATGAACAGTTTTGTAACTATTTTTTATTTGTAACTAGCCGTTTTTAAAAACATTTTAATGTTTCAAATAGAAGTGAGAAAAAAGTCAAGATCATGGGTTCGATTTCCAGCAAACTAATAAAAATGTACGCTTTCAATAAAGCGTAAGCCTCTTTGGATAAAACCATCTGCCAAATGCACTGATGCAAATACTCTCTGTGTAGAAATATGCAGGTCAAATAATAGCAATATTCTGTACCCATATTCCACAACATGAGCTGACACTCTTCAGGCATGTCCATGACCCTAAATGAGAAAAAGTCACAAAAATTCAAAAGAAACATCATAGATTGACAAAACTCCAAAAAAAAAAATTGGTCAAATTGACCTAGAACCTAATTAATGGGTTAAATCAATTGCAAATATAAAAATACTGTGGTTAGAAAAATGTTGAAACAAATATCTGATCCATTAACACTAGCAATAAAACCGTACACCCTTGGTACAGAGGTCTGTCAGAGATCACTTAATTAACAATCACAATCAAACTCTGAGCATCCGAACTGTGTCAGTGACTGGAATACGCTGGAATTGTGACTCTGTGTGTGTGTGTGTGTGTGTGTGTGTGTGTGAAATGGCTATTTAACATGCCCATGAGCTGAGCAGCGGGGTCTGAAGACTGTGTAATCTCATTTAACCCTCACTACACAACACTAATTAGAGCTGACACGCTAACAACACACACCGAAAAGCCTCTCAGCGAAAAAGTCAACACCAGCCAATGACCCAGCATGCTTCCCCTCGCTCTGCCCCAAACCCCTGCTCTCCCCGGGGAGGAGGCGCAATTTTAGCCTAAGGATAGCAGGGAGCAGCCCGTCCCTTAGCAGGGGCCTCCCCAGAGCCAAATTAAAGCTCTTTGGTCCCTTTTTTCACAAGAAAGGGTCAACGTGGTACCCCACCACTTTTTGAGTGTGTGAACGTGCGCTGGCGTGTGTGCGTAACAGTCGAGCGCCTCCTTCTCCCTCTCCTGGCTCCCAGCGTTTGAAATGAGGTCATCATTGTAAAGGAGGTCTGAGTGGATCAAAGCCCCCTACCTACACCTGCCCTTTTCTTCCCTCCTCGCTCTCTCTCTCTTTTCTCTCGCTTCTCATTTATGTCTTGAAGTTTCCTATTGACTAGTAGCTTCTAAGGAGCCCCCTGATGCCCCGAGATGCCTGGTCCTCTAAAAAGCCCCCACTAAATTTTGCTTACCGCTATATTTTCTGCCAACTGGCTGAGGTTAAAATTGTGGGAGGGAAAAAAAAGCCACCCACTAATTCACTTATATTCGATTACCCACTCTGGGTTTTTAAAATGCATTTTTTAAAAATGAAGCAGGCATTGACAGAAGTGATGAGATGGGCCATGTCGCAGATAAGGCCTCTAATCAGCATATTTAACTTTGCCGTGCGTTTTAAAATTGTGAGGGTTTGGAACGACAGAAATGCACATCCAATATCAGCCCACACTGAGGGACAATAACACACTATTTTGATGCAAATCAAGGGACCCATTAATGTTTAAATTTATTTCAGTCCCATCCAGTAAAAGAACACATTTATTTCCTGCAAACCCAGATAATTACTTTGCCACAAAATGCATATTCCATTAAGTCAGGTGAACATTGTTTATTATATTTTGTTTTGTTGGGTTATGATAATGCAATTTAAGAGTGAATGACATTCAGACCATTACACATGACGAGAAAATAAATGCTAAAAAACAAAACCCCCAAAAAAATCCATAAATCCTGGGTAAATGTAAATTTAAGTTCAGCTATAATATGAGTGCATAGCTTTGTAAATTACTTGCTTTCGTCCTTTAGTTCTTTAAGCCTCGTAATATTTCTACAGCTATAACACCATGATAATCTTTTCTTTAGCTTGACACTCGGGATAAAATTATGCTCTCATTACACTGTCCACTAAAAATCCTGTATTAGTACAGCATGCTAACACAAAGCAGCCAATCCTTTAGACGGCTTTCACAACCGATGCATGTATAAGGACAATATTACACGAGGAAGACTCTTCTAATTGACTTACTGCTGAAAACAACCCACACAAAAAATGGCTCCAACATGAGGCTGAGGTTTATTTGAAAGAGAGATGGATAAAGAAGGACAGCTTTTATTTAAAGATGTTAGATCATATGCTATTAAAAAGGGGCGGTTGTGTGAAGTGATGTCTCTCATTTATCAAAGTGACTGAAACTGAATATGTTCAGCATCGAGTCGTCGACCGAAGATGAAACACGCCGCACCATGATGCCAGCTTAATCATAAAGACCAAAGGTCTTTTAATATAGCAAGGAATATATTACAGATACACAGGTACACAAACACACCGAAATTCCTAAAATGTATTTATGTATTAAATGTTTTCCTGCACCACAGTGATTAGTAGTACGGTGGTTGTCACTGTACCTAAAAGATGAAAAACTGAAACGTGAAAGTATCTGAATTTTCTTCAGTCCTTAATTATATTTTACGTCTTTATGCATTTGTATAAAATTAAATCAAATAAAAAATATATAGCCAAATTAAATAATATCCTTGTCATTGTTCTCTTTTTATTCTCTTTGGGTTAATATATAATGATGACACAGATTAATAGTGGTTATGTAATCAATGAAGAAAAAAGTCAAAAGTCAGACTTGGCCCTAAAACTTTGGTTACCTGTATAGACTTTATTTGATTTGTCTGTTGCTGTATATACAGAAAAATTCATTGTTTGGTCAGCCACTAAAACTTTTGGAGTTTAAGTCACATTTCATATTATTATCAATATTAAAAAAAGATTCTTTGATAATTGGAAAGTTCAAAAGAACAGTTTTTTGTAACTTTATAAATGCTTTTACAGCCACTTTAGATTAAATAAGTGTGTCCTTGCTGAATAAAAGAAAAATGCCAATGCAAAGGAAAAACAATTACTGAACCCAAACTTTTGAAAGCTAGTACAAGCAAACACGCAAAGTCCCAGACAGTCAGATAATGTAAATATTCCATTGTGTTTTGTACCATTTATTGTGAGAAAATATAGACTGTGCATATATGTATGTGTGTGTAAGCATTCACAATTTACAAAATAATACTGAATATAATTCTGTACTGACTGTTATACATAACTAATTAATGAATATCTCAAGTTGTATTTCTTCTCTCACTCCCTCACTGCCGCGCGCGCACACACACACGCACACAATTATTACAGCAACACAAAAGATCCAGGACTAGGTCATTTGACAACAAATGACAGCCAAGAGGATAGCCCAAAATAGTTTGGCTGCATCAGCAAAGCGCCATGCGCTCATATTGCCTATTCCCCTTCCACCTCCTGACACAATGGAGCGGGCAGAACCCTCCAGAGAGAGACAGAGCAATAGAGAGATGCAGAGTGAGTGAGAGAGACCGAACAAAAACACACAGTCTGCTCTCCTCCACTCCAGAATACTAGCACAGCAAACACGTTCACTCCATCCACAACAACACTGGAGAATCACGGTGCTTCCCCCAGTCCTGCACACGGATTCTATATCATCCCGCAATTATGAAAGGAGAGAGCTGTTTAATTAGCTTCTCTGCCTCCACCTCTAACGAGGATTTAATTAACAAGGAGGTTGGCGTAATTAGCTGGAGATGGGCTCCTGATGCTCGCACAACACTTTTTGTTGACACTGAACACTTAGCCTTCAAAACACTCCCTCTCATATACATTAGACACAAGCTATCGTTGCCTCTCTACATTTCTGCCTTCGTAGACATATTATTAAATGCCATGTCTGTATCAACATCTATATTCATGGAAATATGTATTTTGTATATTAAATATTATCATTTTATTAATTAGTAAATAATTCAACTTTTCACAATAACAGTTATAAAAACCTTCAGTTTAGATGTTATGCTAGCAAATACACCTGTAGATTAACAGAAACATATATAAATGTATTTAATCCTGTGCATTGCTTTCACTGATTCACACATACACACACAAACAGATACTATCACTCACAAACCCATGCATATACACAGACACACACACACACACACACACACACACACTGCCCCTGGTGACAGCGTAATGGATAGGATCTCTGTGGAGGCGACTGTCAAACCCGACCACCCTAATCAGAGCGTCAGAGAGGAAGATAAAGGAGAAAATAATGAGTGTCGGGTCGGGCTTTTCAAAGAGCAACAAAAGAGCCCAGGATCAGATAGACCAACACAATGTTGAGAGCAGGAGGGAGGAGAGAAGAGGAGAGCAGGAGAGGAGAGGAGAAGAGAGGAGCAGAGAGGAGAGGAGAGACTTGTTCAAATCATCTCATTAAAAGTGAGCCTGTGTGACAATGAGAGATTTGAATCCATCTAATGTGATATCGAAGCCATAAGCAACTCATTTTGACTCTGTAGGACTGAGAGCGCTGGAGACTCACCTGCAGTGTTGTAAGTGTCAGGGAATGCTACACATGTGATTTGGACTTTAGCACAGTATTTTGCCTGCTGTGGCAAGCACTTCAACTGTCATCATTACTGTTACATTACAGCAATATATCTGTACTGTGCTGCTTCTAGCTAGCAACTCTTTACTGTAAACTCCCCAGTGGCCATAAATTACAATGGATGGCTGCCTGCTGGCCTTAATATAAAACGGACATCAAATACACATACTATATTATAAGGGATGCATATCAAATTTAGTTTGATATGATAAGCCAATAATTAGTTTCATGCTGTGGCCAACAAATGTAATAATAGACTGCTGAAATTAAAGTTCAGTTACTGTGTTTTTAAAGATTAATAGGTTAGCGTAGAAATGAGAAATGAGCATTAACTATTAAATTTCTAATACTGACCAGTAAATCAATACAAAAAAAAAATAGAACATTGGATGATGACAAGATATACTGTGCATTGCAAAATATTATCATTTGCACAATAAGCATACATAATATTGGTTTCATCAGATAGTCCACCTGTATTCTGCTATACACATCCTCTTCTCTTTTACAGCCCTGTGGAGCCTAATTATCAGTCGCACGCTAATTATTGCTGCCTCATTTAGCTGAATAACAACAATCATTAGAAATACCCCAAACTGAGCAATAAACAACAGCAAGACCCACAAAATAACACCATCACTCTCAACTGTTGTGACAACCTGTGAGCAAGTGTTGAACCGACACCCCCATGGCACTGTGGGAAAATCAGCCCTGTGATATCGATCGCTCCTAAGATTAAATGATAACAGGTGGCTATCCAAAATATTAGAATGACCTCAATAAGACATAATGATCAATTGAGACTTAAAACCATCAGAGGTCCTAAGAAAGGTCAGTTGATCCTGGATGGATGTAAATGACACTATATATCCACCATAAGATAAGATAAATATATATGACAATTAAAACTAAACATTAAAAAAAGCATTAATAAAAATTATAATATTTTCTTGGTTTCTGGGAACCGCAAGCTGTAAAGTAATGCAAGTTGACTTAAACGTGCATTATTTTTCAGGTGGGAGTGACTGGATGAAATGAGTAAGTGGTGGCCAGCGGCCGTGTGAACTCCAGATGAACAGCAGAGCTCCACTGTAAGTCGAGCTGACGGAAAATAGCCCCTAATTAAAGACATGACAGCCAGCACTATCATATTCAGCCACCTGCTTAATAATACACAAAAATTAAAGGGAATATATACCGCCCCTTCCCTTCTCCCATTCATATTTAATAACCTGATCACCTCCCCTGGGAGCTTCCGGCTCAGTGGAGAAGAGGGACTATTTGAGGGTAAGTTATGGCACACCTGCACAGGTAAAATTCATGCTGGTGCAGGATAAAGTTATTTTTTGCATGTAATGTCTGATAAACTTTCTGATAGTGATAGGAAAGGAGAATTTCGGGAGGAGAGAGGGGGAAGGAGAAAGCATGAAATTAGAAAGCTGCACACAAAAAGCAGGCAAACTCCTTGGCAATTTCTCCTCTGACAGAGATGGGTCATTATCTGATAGATTTCAGAGTCAGTTCCCACGTTATTGTTCAGATAGACAGTAACCACCCTAGAACAGCCTGGGAATGGGATACTCAACACCACTTCTATCATCCATGAGAAAACGTTGAGAAACTCGGCACAATAAATCAGCCTGAATCACAGATACAAACAGCCTTTCACTGCGAAATCGCACACAGGAGATTATTTTTGTCTTAACTGGAACTGTGTCAATACCCCTGGTCATTATTATGTATATTCATATTTAGGGATGCATAATATAGTGGCTCCATATCAGTTATCAGGTGATATTAGAGATTTTTCTTTATCAGTTCAATATTTTTATGAGCTCAATATTGTAACTTTAAATTTAGCAAGCATATTCTTTAGCAAATCTCAAAAATGAATATCCATTGTTCATACTGTACATTCTAATGTGATGCCTACATTCACTTGTTGCATTTAAAACTGGATTGAAATTTTTAGTATTTTATTTTTAATTTTTTGAACAAAATAGGTAACAGTTTCCATATAGACAATTTATTGGTTATCACAACAGGGATGCGTTCATATTGAAATTGTGCCCATCCGTATTCATTTAGGCTGATGATACACAAAGCAACTTTTTGATCAAATTTTGCCAGGCAAGTTTATTGAGCAATGTTGCTTGGGCACTTTTCCATTGAGAATGGGTAACAAATGGGTAACTGTGTCGCACCTGGTTGCCCGTTGATGGCAATATTTCCCAAAGTTGCCCAGCAAAGACTTTATTCGTCAGAGATACAAGTCGGCAGCCATTTTAGAATTTAGAACCTCCAGGACCTCTGTAGCATCACTGTTGAAAAGTAATTAGTAGGTGAAATGGATTTACAAACTGTACAAACAGTTCAAATTTAAAGCAGGATGTTGAAAAGGGGCGGAGCTATATAAGGTCTACACTAGGATATGATTATAGATTTGGGTTCATTAAAAATAGTACAAGTTCAAGCAGACTGCATCAAATTCTTAAAGAACAAATTTTAAACTGTTTGAAGATCAGCTACCCATGTATCTCTGATATTCCTGTGGCCAAAATGACTTCCTGTGGTGTGCAAAAATCTCACAAAAGTGCTTCTGGGAGAAGAAAAACAGACAAATCAATATAGCTGGCAGGGTCTTTAATTTGAAAAGGCATTTCTCTGGATCTTACTGAGGAGAATCCGTCTCTGGGGATTTCTGTAATGCCGACATTCTCTTATGTTTGGGTTTAAGACATGTCATATTCTTTGTTAAAACACAGGATACATGTGCCACAAGACAAGGTTAAAAAACATGCACACATACACACACACAAAGATTTTGGGGAGGCTTGAGTCCACCCCCTCTCATCTTAAAAATCCACATAATCCCATCAAATCACATATTCACACCCCCACTACACTCTGAGAGGTGAAGAAACATTTGTTTTCCTTCTAATTCTGCCTTTGTCCTTTCATTCTCTTGTTTATCCAGAGACGCACAGTAGACGCAGCAGATTTGCGAATGCGTGGGCAACGGAGAAAACAGCGCTGATACCTGATCGGCCCAGCAGCAAAAAGGTGACACTTAATCCTGACGTCAGGCTGTTGACCCTTAGCAGTCACCTCACTAATTCAACATAAATAGTTGATGACGGCCTGCATACACACATCTTATGTAACCAAACTTGACAAATAAGTGGGGAGAACCACTCAAGAGCAAACTACTGGAAATGAGAGGCAATTTTTTCCACCATCGCTCTTGTGTTTGACACCTGCAAGTCATCACGGTCCATCATGTCCATGCATTCACCCAAATCTCCACTTCTGGGGTGTTTTAACCATTGATACCACTAATATCCACTTGTCAGACCGTTTTACTAATTCACCAGTTTGCCTATGTTGCCAACTTGCAACGTTTAAATATTTAGTTGTATGCAAATTACTTGAAATATAACCCTACATATAAATTAAAAATCTACAAATAATGAATAAATCTTTGCGCAAGTCTTATATAAAGCGTAACAACTGGAATAAAATGGCAGATGGTTTGATTACATCAACAAGCACATTTTTTTTTAGACATTATGATACTTTAGATTAAACTGTTGCTGGCGCTGTTGTACATTAAGAGAGAGAATGTTATATAATGAAATATCTTCTTAGTGGCAACACACGTTCATGTGCGCTCCTCACATTCAAGTACATTTCCTGAAAATTTATATTTTGAAATCTACTTTACTACTTAGACACATAAATGTAAACATTTTTGGAAACTCTGTCACACTTAATTTTAAGGTACAATTCTCGCTATTTACAAACAATTAACAATGACTTTTACCTCAATTAACTCCTAATTTGCTGCTTATTAATAGTTAGTAAGGTAGTTGTTAAGTTTAGGTATTAGGTAGGATTAGGGAGAATATGTGCTAAGTACTAATAAACAGCTAATATGTTATTAATAGGCATGCTAATAAGCAACTAGTTAATAGTGAGAATTGGTCCCTATACTGGAGTGTAATCGGTAACTCTTTATAAGATAACTCTTTATAAGATCACTGTGAGGCACATTTATTATGGATGCTCTCGCTTTATTTAAAGGGGTCATCGGATGCCCATTTTCCACAAGTTTGTATGATTCTTTACGGTCTTAATGAACATACTTTGGTTAAAATTTCTCAATGGTAGTGTAAAAAACACCCTTTTTAGCCTGTCAAAATCAGCTTTGTTTTCAGCAAGCAGTTCTAGTCCATGTTGCTTTAAATGCTAATGAGCTCTGCTG